>PVLC010017193.1:0-34239 GCA_004027655.1 Graphiurus murinus
TCAGCTGTTCAATGACAGAGCCTTCTGAGGACATTTGAAGACAGTGTACAGTCTGTGATCTACTTGGAAATCCATATAGGTAACATTTCAAAGGAGATACCCTGTTGGCTCTGACTGGATATTCATATAAACTTTTTAAAGAGATGAGTGATAGAGAGCTAACCCTTATCTGTAAGTTTTAAATTTATATTGTTTATATTTATATATAAAATTTATATTTTTTCCTACAAATAGTTTGTTTGTTGTTAGGGGGTTGAAAAGGAAAGCAGAATGTTTTATCATGATTTTTGCTTCAGTGACTTTAGGACAAATTAAAAGTCCTAAACTCAGAAAAGAAAAGAAACAAAAAAAAGGCTAGTCATCAAGCAGTTAATTGCTTAAATGTTGCCTTTTTGGATGCAGTATATGATAGTGGTAGTGGCTTTATGCAAATATAATGTTCCACAACAATTAGCGAATGCTAATTATGGACCAGACACTGTGCTAAGTATTTTATAAAAATTACCTCATTTACTTTACTAAGAAAAGAAGGGAGAGACTCAGAGGATTTAGATGAATGAAAGAAATCCAAATCAATATAATCTCATTCCTGAGCTCTTGTTTTCCTACCTGCTGTGCTATGTGGGCTTCCTTGTCTCCTGCATTCCCTTGGAGGCTGAGAAGAGCCAAGACACCACAATGCCTTGACAATAACAGTGTGGCACAAGGAAATGAGCAAACTAGGGTACAGACACAAAGGAAACTGGAAATTTGAGAGGACAACATGAAAATAAGATCTATTCCTGGGTCCATGGATTTGTGGAGAAAGAGGCAAGAGCTGAGATTCAAGTTAGTGAAAAATAGCAAAAGGTCTCCACTTTTTCGTGAAGTTGTTTGAGCAAACTTCAACCAATTTAAAACAAAACAGAACAAAAGAAAACAAACAAAAAAGCAGTTTGCATTTTCTTTCCTTTCTTTGACATTATCCCTTCACTCATTCATTCTTTCTACACTTTCTTGTCTAAAATTCTTTTAACTAGGAAGTAAGCTTTTCAGTTTACAACAAAGCATAAATGTTTGGGAATTATGCCTTGGTCTCAGAGTTATACCTAAATTTAATAAATGCTTACTATCCAAAATGCTTTTTTTGTTGAAAGTAAAATGATTACCAGACTGAAGTACATAATTTTCTGGATATATAAGGGTTTCTACCTCTAGTTTTAGTCTAGCGCATGAACACAAGGAAGTTTGAGGCCACACTTCAGAAATAGTAAGAAGGGAGTATGTTACATCTTTTGTTCATAGGCCATTAGACAGGAAAATTAGTCTTCCAGATGCCCCTTTTGCCACTCCCACCAAGGCAAGGAAAAAAATTCCCTGGGGACTGTGAAGGCGATTTAGTGCAGCAGAAGCAGATCTAGTTCTGAACACACAAACTCATGCTAGGAATCCCACTCCACTTCCCCATCACGACACTCTGTAACTCCCACCTCTTTTTGAGTTACACCCATCCTCAGCTCCATCACGCATTTTCTTGACCAGGCAGGGCATACTTATTTTAGAACATTGTTCTTAGCGTACTTCTCATTGCTGAAAAACTTGCTTCATTTTTTATGCTCAAAATTATTCTGACTTTAATTCAAACGAGATTTGAATCCGTTCTGAAATGAATGAGAAAAGAAGGTGCATTTTGTGCTTTATGTTGCAATTGGTTGCAAATCTTATCACGTGGTAATCTTTTATTTTTTTTTTTGTCAAAGAACTTTTTGACTAACAAAAGTTTAACTTTCCAAATAGTAAAATAATTCTCTTAAAATACTTATGACAGATTACTTATGAAATTCTTTTGTGTTATTTACCCTGATTTCAGAAGCATTATTGAATTATTATTTTGGCACTGTGTGTTTTTACTAATTGAGTTTATATGTAGGTGTGTGTGTGTGTGTGTGTGTGTGTGTGTGTGTATTTCAGACTGTGTCAATGAATAAGATAGTTGACCTTTACCAGAAGATTGATCTGTGAATATATCATTTTTAGAAATATGAGGTATAAAGAGTTGAGAAAAATTAGATATATTTGAATTATAATGATGTTTGGATTATAATTCAGATGTCTGGACACTACTATGAATGAAATTCAACACGTAATATAAAGGAATTCAAATTGGTCTGATTAATATAGCAATTTTTGTGCCACATAAAAATGTTCTGAATTCTTAGTCCTAAAGTAAACATCTTACATGCCTAGTTTTAAAGGTCCCAAGTTCCAGCTAAGAATAACAAAAAGGCCATTTGTGTTTGCAAATAGACTTAAATGGTGATATTGATTTTTTAAGGGAATGTTGAACTGAAAGCAAAAAAAATTCCTTTTTCCTAACAATGTAATATCTGCCTTAGCCAAAACTGCAGTATTCTATCTGATCAAGAAACTACAGGAAAGAGGACAGAGAACCTCCATCTACCCATGAGACATCTTGGAGGACAAATAGCTGCACAACTGTGCTCACTGGTATATGCAAAATAACCTCTATATTTCAGGCTTGCAAATGTGATATGCTCCCCTTACAGCATTGGCTAAAAGAAACCTGACAGGAAAAGAGGGCCACAGTGACTCAAGTTCTAATTCTGGAGAATTCCACTGCAATTGGGATAAAAATCATCAAAGGATTAGAGTAAATGTAAACATATTTTTTATTCAGCCCCAAGGTTACCAAAGACAGAAATGTTATATGTGCTTCAATGGACATATAATGTGAATATGTGCTTAAGATTGTATATAATTTACATTAGTCAATCAAAATATAGTAGCCAATGTGGTGCCATATGCCTGTAATCCCAGTACTTGGGAGGCTGAGACAGAAGGATCACAAGTTCAAGGCCATCCTTAGCAATTCAGTGAGACCCTCAGCAACTTAGTGAGACCTTGTTTCAAAATTAAAAATAAATAAATAAATAAATTAATTAATTAAAATGTCTGGGGAGGTATAGCTCAGAGACAGAACTCCCTCCCTTGGGTTCAATCCCTAATATATATAAAAAAAAATTAGTCCAAAGATATTTTCCTAAGTATTTTATATTTTAAAGATTCTGAATAATTCAAATATTAAATGTTGTGGTATTGAGGATTGAACCCAAGGGCATACTATCTCTGAACTATATCTACAGGCCTATTTCATCTTTTATTTGTTTTATTTTATTTTATTTTTTTTGCGGTACTGGGGATTGAACCCAGGGACATTTTACCTCCAAGCTACATCCCCAGTCCTATTTTTTATTCCTTATTTTTGAAACAGGATCTCACTAAGTTCCAAAGAGCCTCACTAAATAGTTGAGGCTGGCCATGAACCAGGGTCCTCCCGTCTCAGCCTCCCAAGTACTGAGATTACAAGCATGTGCCACCATGCCCAGCTCTATTTCATCTTTTAAAAAATATTTTTATTTTATTTCTATACTTTTATTGGTGCATTATATGTACATATGTGAAAATACCAATGCCAATCTCAATATCTTGTATGCAGAAGGGGAGGAGAAGAGAGGAAGCTAAGGGAAAGCTCACCAAGTTCTGTGCGCATATATGTCACTTTTTTTTTTTTTAATTTTGAAACTAGGTCTTATTAAGTACCGTGTGCTTGCCTCAAACCTGCAATCCTCCTGTTTCAGCCTCACAAGTACTGGGATTACAGGCATAAACCATTGTGCCTGGCTGAGTCCCTTTTGAATTACTTTACTTTAATAAGTACTTTACTTTGCTTTGAATAGACTTATCCAATTGCCTATTAAACAATAGGCACTCTAGGATACCCAGAAAACCACCCTTGAGGAACTTATATTCTCTTCAAATCAGCTACACAAAATCACATTGAAATAATTACAAAATTAAACTAGAAGCAAAGATATAGCCTAATATTAAATTATTTGTAACAGACAAAGCTTCGTAAATGTGGCCATCGATTGTTTCCTTTACTTAAAGATCAAAGATGCATGTTCAGTCTTCAAGTGTGCTCAACCAGGAACCGTTAAAAGATACAGAACTTAATTTAAAATATGTGCAGTCCTTTAATGGTACTCTTGAGGACAGCGCAGAGCCATCGCTCTTGGGTAACTAAGCATGAGCCAGAGGTTCAGAAGCTGACATAAGCTGGGTCTGCATTCTTCCCCAGCAACATCATCACCTATACCATGCCACCTCAGAAGGGGAGTAGAGATCATCTTATCTCTTTGATATTCTTTCTCTGCTTCCATCCTCTGCTTTTTAAAGTGATGGAAGTATGCTACTTTAGGAACAAAATTTATCGATGTTTAGAAGTTCTAATTTTAATTATTCAACATCCTACAATGATTGGGCAATTTTATTTTCCTAGGTAAGCCAAATGTTCATAAATCCTTGTGATTTCATCACAAGTCACTGTATCAAGTCCAGAGCCCTTGGCCACAGTTCCAATAAACACAAACTTTTATTCTTGGTCACTCTTATCTCTCATTCTGAACTCCTGGCTTCCCTTTAATCACCACCAGCTTTGTGCTTATTGTTCCTGCTGGGTGCCATCCTCTCCCTAACTCATTTGGTCCCCAGTATGGACATAAATCATGCCCTCTGTCCTCAGTAACATGCAACTATTATATCATACATCAGAGTGTGCTGAAGCTATGGAGATGATGGAGGAAAAAATACTATAAAACATGAAAAACTAACAACTGGATATAGATACCATGTTTCTTAAGCTTTTCTGCCATGCCCATAGAAGGTTCTTTTTTGCCTGTCCCTCTCCTTGAGGACAGCCATGTTTCTTAAGCTTTTCTGCCATGCCCATAGAAGAAGGTTCTTTTTTGCCTGTCCCTCTCCTTGAGGACAGGCCCATTCTAATGACTGTAGAGCCTGATAGCTTTCAACTTAAAGATGCCCACAGTTCACTCTCCCTCCTTTCCATCTCACTTACCAACAGCTTATAAAATAAACCCATATACTTTTAAAGCCAATAAATAAGATGAGAAGAAACAAAACATTCTCTTCCTGAGGTTAATACCCTTGACCACATTACAAAAGAAATTCTGTATTTTCATGACTTCTCTTTATAGATGCTTTGCTTTCTATAACTAGAAAGTCTATTAAAGAGCTTTCCTAAGTAAACAAGCAGAAGAAAATTTTCTTCCATCACTAGATGGAAGAAATGATGCATGGCAGTGCTGCATAATTTTTTAAATAATATATTTCTGCCCTTTAAACATGAGTTCATTTGCATAACCTCTGTCTTTGTACCCAGAAAGAATACATAGTACCTCCAAATAGCATTTTCAAGCAACGATAATCTTAAGCTCTAGGAAAGGACAGTAGTAAGCACGTTATCTGAAGAGTCATTTGGAAGAGGCAAACTGGTCTGGCTGAGAGAAGGAAGTAAAATATGATACAAGGGAAACTACAACATTATATTGAGCATTTGTGTCTTTCCTAACAAGTCTAACAAATATATAAACATATCTACAGTCTTCTAACCTTTTGTCTTTGAGCCAAATGTTGAAAATAGGTCCTTGACAGTGATCAACTTGCTTTTATCTCTGTGGACCAGCTTCGCCTTCCAGCATTCTCAAGCCAAAGTTATCTCACAGTCACAGGCAAAAACCTCTTTTTCTATCCCAGGTCAAGAACTGTAACCTAAAAAAAGCCTTGGGCCCAGAATTTTCTCCTTCTTCCCTATATCTTTCTAGTTCTCTTTCTTATCCCTTCCCTTTTCTGCTATACTATTGTTCTTTCACTGATTTTCCTAATGTGCACTCTTAATTTGGAGATAAAAGGGGACAAAAGAGATGTCTGCATGCCCACCATCCTTTTCTGCCTTAGCTGGGCATTTATTTCAAACTTTCCCATATTTTCCCAGCTCCAGTAGGCTTATTGCTACATGGCCATTTTGTAAAACTGCATTCCTAAGAGACTTCATCACTACTTCAGTTGTACACACTTGAAACTTTCCAGAACTTTTACTGGAGGAGGCTTCAGTAAATGGAGTTAGCCTTTGTACCCTGCAAAAAGTCAGAGTCAAAAATAACAAGAGTCATGTGGTCAGCAATATTTATACAATACTAAAATGTCTGAGCCCACAAGATAAAAGGCAGGCATTTTACTGTTCATAACATGGCCAGGAAAACTGGGCTCGGAGCAAGGCTTATGGTCTCTGCCACTTTCAGGAAAGTTGGGTTCTCAGAGAACTCCGTATTGATTTAAACTTATTAACATATGAAGTGTGCATCATGCAAACATTTGATTACACAATTACACAGTAATCCCTCAGAGTGATCTCATGTCCTCATTCTTCACACAGAAGCATCTTTGAATCTAGGCAGACTTGCCCACATTATGAAAAGCAAAACCATGTGTTTGAAGGAAAAAAAGGTGATAAAGTAATAAAAGTAAGAATAAATATGATGTGTAGTTTGGAGATAATAATAGAGATAACTATATTTCTTGAACATTTAGAATGTGGAATTTATGTTCTTAACTACTTTTTGAAAAAATCTGGAATGAGTTAATTTTTTTTTTAATGTGTGTTATTTTTTTCTCTCTAGGAGCTACGTGGCATGTTCATCCTCAGATTCACTTTTGCCCTTGGACTCTTACTCACGTTCTCCTCCTTGGGGAGAGAAGCAGGAGGCAGGGGGAGTGTTATTTCAGCCAACTGGCTTTATTAAAGCTTTCTCATCTAGGAGTCATGAGAATATGTTTGTGAATCTGCTTCTCTTCTGATTGGCAATGAGAAGTGCAGTTACTGTTTAATTTCCAACCTTCTGGATCCCACCAATATTACTTAACCCAAGCATTTAACCCACTTCCAATCTGAGTGTATGTTGGCGATGTGGGTCAAATGACAATTTTATTTAATTATCAGAAAATGTGGAATTAGCTAAACACCAAGCACCAATGATTCACTGATTTATTTTTGTTTTAGATGATGATGTTAGAGCAAAGGAGAAGGGAATAATGGGGAATGTACTGGAAATCATAATAGACAAGGTCATGAGACTGAATTCTAGCTTTGATTCTGAGAATATTATCTGTATGGGACTAAGTCAATCCCTTGAGACTACTAAAACTTGATTTTCTAATCTGTAAAAATGAGGAGTAATACTTTCAAAATAATATTTCACTATAATTAAAAAGATTCTCTCCAGGTCTCGATCCTGTAATTCTAATCAACACATTAAAAAAAGAAGAAAAGAAAAAGCCTATATCCATATGTTACCAAGGCTGGTTATTGCAAGATTTTATGGATTTGAGAAACCCATATTTAATCTGCACTTTATCACTGATATTTTGCTTTCATGACACTATAATAAAAATGTTTGCTAACATTATTGAGGGATTTCCTAGCTAAAATGTAATCAAGAGATCTTTCCGAGGATCATTTCTCTTCTTTTCCCAACTTCATCTCTTTGATCTGCAACTAATAAAAATATCAATGTCATGAATTGAAATAATTATGACTAATTGGACTTCACTGAAAATCACAGGATTGCCTTCCTTTCCTAATGTTTGACTGTAAGCAAATCCAAGAGCACTATCTTTTATTTTTCTTTCTGTTAATTCTTGTTCGTGTGGAACTCATCGGCCAGTGACTCACAGTACTGGCCCATTGCCAGCACAGCTGGATAGGCAAAGAATGCATTTCATAATAAAATGGACAGAGAAAGAAAATTACTGTTTATTTCTTGGTTTATTTAAAAAATCTGTTAAAAAATTAACTGCTATAAAAGCAAGATGCGAACTTTTCTAGGGAAAAAGCTGTAAGGAAAGGCAAGTTTGGGGGACTAATTAAAATGTATTTTAAAAACTGTTAATATGAAATAGCTATTCTAGCTGTTCCCTCTGGAAACCTCAATCTCTCACATGAAGAACAAACAACAGTTTAGGACTATCATGTGAGTGAAACTTTAATGATAATTTAGAGGCATAATGATAAAATAAAAATACTCCATAATAAGTTGAGAACTTTTGAATAAAGGAATATAAATAGGAGTATATGTAAACAAAATTTATTAAAATGGTGTTTTGTAATATCTTTATAGATCTGATAAATCATTTTACTCTGAAATATCAGCACTCCATCTCAAAAAGAGCAAGTTAGCTGAAAAAAAACAAAGTCAACTGTCTATGAATAAAATCACATTTCTCAGTGCATTAAGTTACACTTAATGATTAAGTAATTAATGGCATAAATCACTCTTTGCATTTTGCCTATGCTATATAGAAAGTGAATTAAGTTGTTGGCTGGATAGTTGAGTTAAAATAAGATTTTAGGAAATGAGACAGACTACAGCTTGTCTATTATCACTTCTAAGAAAAGGTCCCACCACTGTAAGAGAAAAGACCATTTCTTACACTGTGCTAACACAATCAGATTCCCTGTTCTAAATAACTTATGATTAAGAAGGGAGCAACAAGCTGGGTGTGGTGGCACAGGCCTGTAATCCCTGTTCTTAAGAGGCTGAGACAAGAAGGATGGCAGATTCAAGACCAGCCTTAGCAACTTAGCAAAGCCCCTCAGCAACTTAGTGACACTTTTTTTCAAAATAAAAAATAAAATAGGGCAAGGGTTGTGGCTTGGAGGTACAGTGCCCCTAGGTTTAATAACTATTATGAAAGAAAAAGGAAGAGGAAGAGGAAGAAAAGGAGGGGGAGGGAGTAAGAGGAGGAGAAGAGGAGAACAACTCAGAAAACCTGCCTTTTAAGTGTTCAGATGAGCTTTACATTCTGCTGATGAGAAACCATGCCAATGTGTAGTCCAGTCATCCTCTCATCCATGGGGATATTTTCAACAGGTAGTGATGTATTTGTAGTGAAGTGGAGGCTGTGTTAACAATGAATGCAGGCTTTCTTTATTGAGGAGGATATTGTGTTTGTTGGGAGGAGACATCTTGGAAAGTTTTTATAAGTGGAAAACTAGACCTTGAGGGCAAAAGAAAGTCTGCCCGTGGCAAGGAACCTAACTAAACTGCTTTGTATTTTAAATGAATAGGAAATCGAATGAGAACAAGAGTATAAAACAAAAATAACTTAGTTTATAGGATCAAAAGCTGGAGCCCAAAGTTTAGAATGTGGGAGAGTCCTTTAGGAACATCAGTATTTAACATTGAATTTTAAATCATGAGTCTTTATGTTGTGTAAACCACTATATCCCTTATCAATCAGTACTTCATATATAAATTTTTTTCAATAATTGGTTTCATATAAACTAAGTCAAGGTGGTATTCACAATATAAAACAACAAAATGAAAAAATATGACTATTGATATATATTGGGCATTTCAATAAGTTCTAAATGATTCATATTCGTCAGTTGTCAGAGCCAAAGGTGATAAATTCTGAAAAAATATGAAACTTCTTGAGACATAGACTCATTCTTATCTGATCTCAGAGGATAGGGAAATTGAATTTTTATGATTGTTTGCTTTTTTCTGGCTACACTAAAACCCAAAACTTGGCAAGGTTCTGAAAACATTGCTTTTTTATGTTGCAAATATTTCTGCTTGATCTTAGCTACATTTTATGATTATAGAAAAATGATTTATAACATAATAGATGCATAATTTATAAATTATTTTCTTAAATATGGAATAATGCTTATTGGGTTAAGTAACTTGTCTAGCATTTGACATTACCAGTAGAATGTGTAACCTCCTTCTTTTAAAAAAATTCAGTTGATGCATAAAACTTGTCCATATTTATGGGTACCATGTGATGTTTCAATACATGCCTACATTGTATATTTAAATTAGGGTAAACATTTCTACCTCCTTAAATATTTCATTGGTGTGAATACATTCAACATCCTTTCTTCTAACTTTTTAAATGTACAGTGCATTATTGTTACCTACAATTACCCTACTATGTTAGAACTTGTTTTTCCTAACTGTGGCTCACTGCTTATTGTTCAACCTTTCTCCATTCCTTCCTCCTCTCTACATTCCCCAATCTGTAACCATCATTCTGCTCTCAACTTCTATGAGATCAACTTGTTTAGATTCCACATATGTGTGAGATCATGCAGCGCTTGTTTTTCTGTGCTTGACTTATTTCACTTAGCATAATTATTGCTAGTTCCATTCATCTTGTTGCAAGTGCCAGGATTTCATCTTTTGGTAATTACTAGATAGTATTCTATTGTGCTTATCTACCACATTTTCTTTATTAATCAGTTGAAGTACACTAAGGTTGTTTCCCTTTCTCAGCTGTTACGGATAGTGCTACAGTAAACATGAGAGCACAGATACTTCTCTGACATACTGACTTTATTTCCTTTGGATATTTACCCAGTAGAGGGATTGATGGGTAATATAGCAGCTCTAGTTTAAATTTTTGATGAACTTCCATACCGTTTTTCATAGTGGTTGTATTAGTGTATATTCCCATCAATAGTGTGCAAGAGATCCCTTTTCTCCACTTCCTTTTCAGCACTTGTTATCTTTTGTCTTTTTGATAATAGCCATTCTAACTGGAGTGAGGTGATACTTTATTATAGTTTTGATTTGCACTTCTATGATAGTGAGTGATGTTGAACGTTTTTCATATACCTGTTAGGAATTTGTTTTGTTTCATTTTGTTTTTGTTTTTGAGAATTACTTAGATCTCTTGCCTATTTTAAATTTGAATTGGGTTTTTTGTTTGTTCATTTATTATTTTGTTTTGTTTACTGTTGAGTTCCTTATGTTTTGCACATTAACCTGTTATTAGATATATACTTTACAAATATATTTTCCCATTTTATCGGTTGTCTCTTCATTCTGTTGATTCTTCTCTTTACTGGACAAAGCAATTTTAGATTGATGTAATCTCATTTGTTTATTTTTGCTACATTTTTCCCTCATTTTGAGGTCCTATAAAAAAATGCTTATTCCAAAGTCCTGAAGCATTTTCCCTATGTTTTCTTCTTGTAGTTTCATGTTTCACATTTAAGTATTTAATCTATTTTTAGTTGGGTTTTGTCTATCATGAGAGGTAGGGGTCTAGTCTCTCCCATCTGCATGTAAATGTACTGTCTTTCCAGCACAATTTGTTGAAGATGTTCTTAGCATCATTTTTTAAGATAAGCTAGCTGAGAATAAGAAGATTTACTTCTAGGCTCTCTATACTATCCCATTGGTCTATGTATATGTATTTAAGCCAATAAGTTGCTGTGAAAACTTTTAAGAGAAAATCTATCATGGACAAAAGAAGCTTTAAGAAAAATTATTTGGAAAAACTTTTTGTGTCTCTTTTACTAATTGGTCCTTAAGCAAAAACCAGTGACTTCATGAAGCCAACACTATCCCAGATTATGGCCTTTGCAATGAAAAACAAGATTTTCTCTAAGATTATGGATTATGAGAATTTAGTAAATGATTCATTGGGAAGTCATTTATAGCAGGCATGGAAAACTTAAAGCCCAATCTAGACAATCAGTGATGATGGATTTTAAGAGTATTTTCTAAATTCAGACAACTGTGATAAAGACTTCAAAAATAGTCATTGGGGCTGGGATATAGCTCAGTGGCAAAGCACTTGTGTTGCAAGTACACCACCCTGGGCTCAATTCCCAGTTCCAAAAAGTCAAAAGACAGTAACAACAAAAATTTCCAAGGACTTTAGATAATGGAGGAGAAACTCCAGTAAAGTGAGGAAGGTAGTTTTGGGGAGGGGAGAGGAGAAGGAGAATTAATGAAGAAACACTTCACTGAGATTATGTACATATGTGAGAATACCAGTGCCTACCTCAACTATTTTTAAGGGGAAGATGGGGAGTGAGGAGGGAACTTGGGGAAAGCTCACCAAGTGCTGTGTACGTGTATGTCACTATCACCCTGAACTACATTATAATGTAGTTATAATGTAAGACTACAATGTGTATTATAATGTGAAACTACAATGCACCAATAAAAGAATTTTAAAAAGTCATTGGGGGCTGAATATAAGAAATTTATACATGTATTAGAAAACTTAATGTGAACAAAAGTAGGCATAGTGAAAAAAAGACTTCTGGAGTCAGATAACTTCCCTCACTCAAATAACGCTAATGTCATTAACATTATATGCCAGAAATGTACTATATTATGAAATATAAATATTAATCTACATTTCAAAATGTTATGATTATTTTTAAAATTAATAAGTTGGGACTAGGCTTGCTAGAGTGGTTATTATATCATTATTATTATCATACTATTATTTCTATCTTAATGGTAAAACAACAATTAAAGGAAATAACATGGACTGAAGAATTTAAATCTCAATAATTTAACTTTCAGAGAATTTTTATTACACATTTATCTAAAATTAAAGAACCGATAGTTCTGTGATTCTGTGGAAGAACAATGCTTCAAAATATATGAAGTAAAACTTTACAGAGAAAATAGGAGAAATAAATAAACTCGTAATAACCATTGGAGATTTAAATAATACCTCTAAAATTAATATGTAAAAATTAATATGGATATAAAATACTTTAACAATACAATCAACCTGATCTAACTGAAATATGTAGAACTCTATATCAAACAACTATAAAATAATAATTATTTTCAAGAAGTTGGGACGCACTCGTTAACTTAAATCATATTTCGAGCCATAAGACAAATCTCAGTAAATTTCAAGAACAGAAAACACATATAATGTATTTTCTGACTACAAGAAAGGAAAATTAGAAATCAACAGCAATGAGCCAGACGTGGTGGCACACACCTCTAATCCTAGTACTTGGGAGGCTGAGATAAGAGGATTGCAGGTTTGTGGCCAATCTCAGTAACTTAGGCCCTCCACAATTTAGTGAAAACTTGTATCAAATAAAAAAATTAAATAGGGCTGGAGGTGTAGCTCAGAGGTAGAATGCCCCTGGGTTCAATTCTCAGTGCCCCCCCTCAAAAAAAATCAATAGCAATAAAAATAAAAGTTCTCAATTGTTTGTAAATAATAATACACTTGTAATCAATCCATGAGATAAAGATGAAATAATACAGGACATTAGAAAATGCTTTGATTTGAAAGATTAGGACAAGAAAGCATATTAAAATTTGTACAATATAGCCCGTAGTGGTGGCACATGCCTGTAATCTCAGAACTTGGGATCCTGAGACAAGAGGATTGCAGGTTTGAAGTCAGGCTCAGCAACTTCGCAAGGCCCTTGGAAACTTAGCAAGACCCTATTTCAAATAAAAAAAATTAAATAGGGATGGGGTGTGAATTGGAGGTAGAATGCCCCTGGGTTTAATCCCCAAGACCACACACACACACACACACACACACACACACACACACACACACACACACAAATAAATATACAATATAGCTGAAAAAGTTGATCCACTTAGCTCTTCCTGCCTGGTGAATGCCCCAAAATTTGGTTGCTTAAAGTAAATTTGGTTGCAAAATTTGGTTGCACAGGGTCCTATGAGTCAACAGTTGGGGCTGGGGAGGCAGGTGAGTCTCACCTACAGGCAGTTTATTTAGGGTTTGAGATGGCTAATGTCTGGTCCACATGACTTCACATCTTTACTTGACAATTATGCATGCAATTTTAAACAAGATTGTTTTAATCTAATATGACTGACTATTTTGTACTAGTATGTAGGAATAAAGTAAAGTTACATCATCATCTCCTGAAACCTTGTTAAATTCACTTATTAGTTGCAGTAGTTTTCTTTTTGTAGATTTCTCAAGATCTCATATGTAAATCGGACATTTATGAACAAAGAGAATTTGGCTCAATTATTTTCAATATTTATACATTTTCTTGCTTTGTCTTGCTTTATTATACTAGGTAGGACTTCTAATACAAAGTGGCATGTGCCCCTTCTTGATTTATTGCCTCTCAATTCCAAATGGGTACATTTTTCCTTTGTCAGCTGGCACAATATTAAACTTTGTCAGTACTGGAGCAAAACTGCCAAGAAAAGGGGTTGCTCTTCTTGGCATTGATATGATTTTTTTTCTTCTTTCACCTTTGTGACTTTCAGGATATCCAGTTACATTTAGACCCCAGCAACTTTTGCTAGGGGAAATGTCCCAGTGAGCTTTGCTGACATTCTAGCCTGTGGTCCTCAGTGGTCAACTTCGCCATGCAGTGGACCATGATCCCACCCCTTAGCAAGGTCTGTATTGCAACACAGAAGAGAGGGCTCTCTCACAAATACTCTATCCATGGACTTTCTCCTTTGGCTCTGAGGTAGTGACTGTTACTTACTTCTGTGGTTTTGATATTCATTTATTTTTCTTTGTGGTACTGGATATCAAAGGCATTATACACACGAGGCAAAAACTCTATCACTGAGCTACATCTCCCACCCAATTTTATATTCTTAAGTACTTTCTTTATACCTTAGTAATGAATCCCCTGTTACTAGTTAACAATTCTTTATATTGAAATTTTCCTGTTAACATTATTGGTAATGTTTCCGTCTCTTCATAGGACCCTGGCTAATACATTGTGAAAGTGAAAAACCTTGCCTTGCTTCCAATCTTAAGGGAAAGCTTTTAGGTTTTTATAATAGAAAATTATATAAGCATTTGAGGTTTTGATGTCTGTTGTGATTTTCAGAAATAATCCTTCTGCTCCTCGTTTGCTTAGAAATTTACTGCAAAAAAAAAAAAAAAAATGAGCTCTCACCTAGCAAACAGATTGACAGCCACTTAATACTGAAGAGAATATGGTAAGGAATGCAGTTTTTTTTTTCTTAAAATATCACAGGTAGATTGAAATGATGTGCTAGATGTATGTTTTGTTTTATCTTGTCATTTTATACAACCAAAACTTAAGTTTGTCTAATATCCTAAAACATAAGCATTTATCAAATGACATATCTAAGATAATTATCATTAGACATGTACATAATAGCTTAACCTCTAAAGAAGTGTTAAAAAATTTGAGGGTATTATAGAGAACTCTGGAGAAGATAAAGCACATGAATTTTCTCTTCATGAATTTTTATTTTTATTTTATTTATTTATTATTTTTTTTTTGCGGTACTGGGAGTTGAACTCAGGGGCATTCTACCTTCGAGCTATACCCCCAGCCCTATTTTTTATTCTTTATTTTGAAACCGAGTCTCACTAGGTTGCGGAGTGCCTCACTAGGTAGCTGAGGCTGGCCTTGAACCCAGATTCTCTGGTCCCAGCCTCCCGAATGCTCTTCATGAATTTTTAAATATCCCTTCTCATTTCTCATTAACATTAGCTAGAAAGGAAATTTTTGCAAGAATATAATATTCTTGAATTCCATTAAATTATTAAATAACAAATTATAATTAAAAGAGGTGATAACATTAGATTAGTCTTTCTATAATCTAAAAATATCAGTTTTAAAATCATTGAACTAGTTCCATCTATATCTATTTATTGATCTCTGGATTTATTTATTTATTTATTTTTTGTGGTACTGGGGATTGAACCTAGGGGCATTCTGTCTCTGAGCTACACCCCCAGTCCTACTTTTTTTTTTTAATTCTTTATTTTGAAACAGGATCTCACTAAGTTGCGGAGAGCCTCACTAAGTAGCTGAATCTGGTAAAGAACCCAAATCCTCCTGTCTGAGCCTCCCAAGCACTGAGATTACAAGCATGTGCCACCACGCCCAGATGATCTCTGAATTTATTAATTTGTCAATTCTCCACTGTGCTTTAATAATAATCCAAGATATTTTAAAATAATAAATAATATATAAAAATAAATACATACACAGAAATCATACATATATTCTCATTAATGGAATTCAAGAACATTATATTCTTTCATAAATTTCCTTTCTAGCTAATGTTAATGAGAAATGAGAAGGGATATAAAAATGAAGAAGAGAAAATTCATGTGCTTTATTTTCCCCATAGCTCTCTATAATGCCCTCAAATTTTTTTAGCATTTCTTAAGAAGTAAAGTGAGTTCCAGCATTAAGCTGTACATATATTTAATAAATATGGATAGTTGAACCCAGTGTGCCCTTTCCCAACACATACTTCTGTAAAACGACTGAGAGCATGTGCAGTTGGTAAACAGAAAGCGAGGTCAGCCTAACACAGAATTCATGTAGATCTATGTGAAATTGTTTCTAGCAGGGTAGTGTGTATGCCATCAAGGAATAGCAGTTGAATACTCAGTGCACAACAAGAGTTAAATGCGCCAGACCACAGGAGGACACAGAACTAGTCATGAGCACATGCATTCCTAGTTCTTTCTATTGGCTCAGCTTGAGCATGTGTTCATGTTTAAAGTGCTGTTCTGTAGTTCTCTCATTTCTATTCTATCCTTATCTTCACACCTCAGCAGGCTGAAGCCTTTTTTGCACCATCTTTTATCTATTCACCCTCATCATCTTTAAGAGGCAAACATCTGCATTTATAATAATTACTCTTTACAAATTTGCATTTTAAAAGTCTTGAAAGGAAAGTCAATTCTTTTTTTTTTTTTTTTTTTTAAATTTTTTTTTTGCGGTACTGGGGGTTGAACTCAGGGGCATTCTACCTCCGAGCTATACCCCCAGCCCTATTTTTTATTCTTTATTTTGAAACCGAGTCTCACCAAGTTGCGTTGTGCCTCACTAGGTAGCTGAGGCTGGCCGCGAACCCGGATCCTCCGGTCTCAGCCTCCCGAATGCTGGGAAAGTCAATTCTTTATTAGTGCTCTGGTTACAAATCTAATTAGGTTTTTCAGTGCTTTGTACAAGTCCATTTTTCATAAACTCACTTGTCGTGTTCAATACTGCATGTTGCACAATTTTTCAGAATTGCATAAACTGTATTAGATTAAAAATATCTCTAATGTATAATTTGTAAAAAAAACTACTATTAAGTAAATAAAATGCAAAAATTTCTATGAACAGTTGATAGTGGCAGGAACATTAGTCTGAAAATATCACTTTTGAATGCCAAGTAACTTTTATATAAAACACTATTCCAATAAAAGACAATGAAAAGTAAAGATATTTAAAACCAGTTTCCATAAATGTGAGGCAAAATTAATGGGACACTCCTTGAATAAAACAGCAAGGTTTGATAAAAGAAAAATAATAAAATATTAAATTCACTAAAGCTAGATATGAATGTATATTGATACTCCAAAATGCTATCTAATGTGAAATGTACAAAATTATTTGAATGGAATGATAATGCTTAGACTAAAGTAACCCTGTGAATTATCTTTAGCTTGTACGAGAGATGACAATAATAATAAAGAAGAAATAAGTGTGCTAAAACAAAAATATAAGTGGGTTAAAAGACTAATAGTTAAAAATCATTCTTCTGTCTACTTATCTACTAACTTCCTCACGTGCTCATTCATATACAGGGCCCAAAAATGTGGCCAAGCACATTTTAGTTTGATTTTATTATTTTTCTGATTCATAAGTGCTTGAATATCTGGCACATAGTATGTGATAAATATTTGTTGAATAAATGAAAGATTCAGTACATATCCCTCCTATTGATTTCATTATTCAAAAATTCACTAAATTATAAATTTCTTAAGGACAATACCAATATCCATCTTATTCACCATCTCTTCCAGACTGCCTAACATGTAGCAGATACTCAATAAACTATGTTGAGAAAATGAATTAAGACATTACCTACCACATAAATCCAGAGAAAGTTAATTTAAAACCAGTTCCTGTAGTTTTCTCTAAGATTTCTAGACTTTGCCTCAGTTCCTTGACTAATAAGACTAATGCCTCAACAGCTATATCCTAGATTTTTCTCATAATAAGTTTGTCCAGTAAACTCTATAAATTTAAGAGGCACTGCTGCTCAATTTCAATAATTTGCTATAGGTGACCTTGAAAACAAGCCATGACATAAAGGCTAAAGATTCAGATTATGGTACTATATTGTCTGTATTGTAATTCCAGCTCTATTTCTTACAAATTGAGAAGAATGCTCAAACTCTCTGCAATTAAGTACTCTTATCTATCAAAACTGGGATAAAGCCATAACCAGAGTAGAGAGTTTTATGTGGAAAAATGAGTTAATACACAAGAATTCTTCAATCCCACATCTGACACACATTAAGTGATCAAGAGATATAAGCCATGACTCTTACTTTTCCCAACAGCACTTTTCTGTTCCTAATATCATTTCTCCCCTTTTGTTGTTATCCAAGGACTCCTCCCAGATTTCTTTTACACAACCACTTCTCAGGCCCAGACATTGGTATGTTAACCTCTGAAAGTTACTAATAAAAATAAGCATATTAGCTAACAACATAACATTTGGCTGCTCCTACATTTGATTTAAAACAAAACTCCTACAAGTGTAGTCCTCCAGAAAAGCCCAGGTTCACTTATAATTAAGAAATACATAAGATAGGAGACTAAAACGTCTGGAAAGTTACTAGCTGCCTTCACATTTTTAGAACTAGAATACTGCCGCTGTTAGTCATATTTAGAAGTACTTCCTCTTCTCCCACGCACTTTAGTTAAATGGTGCATCTCTTTAATTTTAATTATTCTTCATGCACAGCGTGACCCACATTTTTTACTGGTAATAAAGTATTAATAAACAATGAGTCAGGATATAGCAGCTCCTTAGTTAGTTGTTTCATCCATGTGTTGGCCATGTGCTGGGTCACGCCACTTGCAGGATGTTTGTATATTCACTGGGGAGCCATGAACAATGGAGCTGTTGGAAATATCTGGCTTAGTGGTGTACTATAGAGGATGAAAAATTCTAAGCACAGCTGTGTAATATAAGCAGCAGCTGGAGCAGCTATGTCCTAGAAAAATGAGTGCCCTGGGCTTTTGAATTATCAACCGACAAAAATAAATAGAATGCCCTTTCCCTACTTGAAGATTTAGAACTTATTTAAATAAGGTGTAGAGTAAACTTTACATCAGTACAATATTGTACAATAATTCAGCAATGCATTATATTTCATATGCATTTATATATGGACACATACACAACTTATTTCCACTTTTATTATTTTTGCATACCCACCCAACTTATTCCCAATATGTGTGTGTGTGTGTGTGTGTGTGTGTTCTGTGAAAGCTTGTATAGAAAACTGAAAAGGAACACTAACTTTCTTTAAAAGGCTTTACCACAAAATAAGGCTAAATACTCAGGGTGATAAATACGTTAATTAGCCTGATTTGATCATTCTCCAATGTGTACATGTATTAAAAAATCACATTGATCTGGGCATACTTGGGAGGCTAAGACAGGAGGATAGCAGGTTGGAAGCCAGCCTTAGTAATTTATCAAGACTCTTAGTGAAACTCTATTTCCAAGTAAAATACTAAAATATAGGGCTAGGGGGGTAGTTCAGAGGTAGAATGCCCCTGCGTTCAATCCCAGTACCACATCAAAAAGAAAAATAAATTATACTGTGTCCTATAAATACACACAATTATATTTTCCAATTAAGAATAAAGTTGACCTTTAAAAATTCAAAATAAAAATTTCTAGAGCACATTGTGGCTCCAATTCATTGTTTTGAATATTGATAAATAAAAGAGACATATATTTTTCCTATCTTTATTTTAGGGGCTATATCACAGACTAAGCAAACAGGTAATGTGGGAAAAAAATTTAATGTGCTTTTATTGGTGCATTATGGTCTCACATCATAATGTAAATCATGTTGACAATGACACACATGCACAGAGCACTTGGTGCTCCCCCCACTTCCCCATCTCCCCCTTCTCATACAGAGTACTGAGATTGAAATTGGAATTTTCACATATGTACACACTGTCGATGCTCATATTTTGAATGATGAACCTCAATCCTCTCCCTCCTTTTCCCTTAGACCACTTCCCTGGCTTCACTGAGGTTTCTCCTCCATTATCTAGAGTACCTTCATATTCCAGTTACTCCCTAGCTTGTGCATATTAAAGAAAACATATGTCCCTTCACTTTCTGTGACTGGCTAATCTCACTTAACATAATGTTCTCCAGCTCCTTCCATTTTTTTGCAAAATTATTTTATTCTTATTTTTTATTATTGCTGAGTAGAATTCCATTGTGTGTAGTTCCCAAAGTTTTGTAATCCAGTCATCTGTTGATGGACACCTGGGTTGTTTCCATAATTTGGCTATTGTGAATTGTGCTGCTATGAACATGAGTATGCATATATTACTGTAGTTCTCTGGTTTCAGCCTCTTTGGAAAGATATCCAGGAGTCGTATAGCTGGATCATATGGTGGATCCATTCCCAGTTTTCTAAGGAATCTCCACACAGATCTCCATAGCGGTTGAACTAGTTTGCAATCCCACCAACAGTGTACAAGAATTCCTATTTCATGGGGAAAAATTTAATAGCAGTATCATGGTTAAATAAAGCAGAGTAAATGATAGAACTAAGTTTATCATTATAAAATATAAAAGCAAATGTTGGCTTTGAACAGTAATAATCAATATATGCTAAAACCAGTAGGAGACAAGTTGATGGAAAACTCTGTGAAGAGTTAGGCTGACTACCCCAGAAACCATAAAAAAAATTACTAAATGTAATATTCACTAAACATTCACTAAACATTCACTAAACATCACTAAAAGTGAATAATCAGATATTTAAGTCTTCCAGTAAAAATTACATAAAGTGACTATTCAGATATTTAGGTCTTCCAGTAAACATTACAAAAAGTGAATATTCAGATACATACGTCTTTCTGATAAGATGCAATAAGAAATAAATAGCATTTCATGTGAAGTATTCCTGCTAAAAATGTATACCTATACATAATCACACCTCTGATTATGGGGTGTGACACATTGGGAATAAGTAGGGTGGGTATGCAAAAAAATAAAACTGGAAATATGTTGTATATGTGTCTGTACAGATATAAATGGTTGTGTGTACTTTACAAAATATGCTAAATTATTATACAAGTATTGCAGTATTGATAATTGGGCAATGGAGTTTTGCTGAAGATTATTAAAGAGGGGAAAAAGGCATTTCTAGAACCTTTACCAAATGAACTCAACAGGTAAACAAATTGTGGATAAGTGAGAGCTCTTTGTAGGGGAATTTAGATCTGGGTGCAGTTGCAATTTAGCAAGACCTTTAGCAACTTAGTGAGACTCTGTTTCAAGATGAAAAATAAAAAGGTCTGAGTGTGAATCTTGGAGATAGAATACTCCTGGGTTCAACCCCAGCATAAAAAATAAAAAGGAAAAAGAAACAAATTATAATATTTTGCAATTTTTAAAGAAACAACAAATCTAGGTGATTATTATAAATACCTGTTTAAAACATGAGTTGAAAAGTTGATGACAAAGCCTGGTGTGGTGGTGCATGCTTGTAATCCCAGTACTTGGGAGGTTGAGACTGGAGGATCCAGGTTCGCGGCCAGTCTCAGCTACTTAGTGAGGCGCCCTCCACAATTTAGTGAAAACCTGTTTCAAAATAAAGAATAAAAAAATAGGACTAGGGGTGTAGCTCAGTGGTAGAATGCTCCTGGGTTCCATCCTCAGTACCACACACACACAAAAAAGAAGCTGATAACATCTTTACAAGAGAGTAAGTCTGACTCTTGAATCCCACCTATCAATTGTGTGTGTGTATGTGTGTGTGTGTGTGTGTGTGTGTGTGTGTGTGTGTGCGCGCGCGCGCGCACTGTATGCATGTGTGTGCTCGCCCCTGCGCTTGGGTGGTGAGATAACTAAGGATTGACCCCAGGGAAATTTTACATTCAAATGACACTCTATGACCTTTTTATTTTTATTTTTATTTTTTGTATTGGAAGGGTTTCAGTAATTTGTTGAGAGTCTAGCTAAGTTGCTGAGGCTGGTCTCAAAACTGTGATCCTCTTGTCTCAGCCTCCCAAGTACGGGGATTACAGGTGTGCACCACCATGCCTGGCTCCATCTGTCACTTTAGAGAAACAACCAGATATAATGTCCTTCTTGATGTGATGCATCAGAAAGCTCAAGCATTACCTATGAAATAGTCCTACCAAACTGTAGAACATGAATTTCATGAAGCCCCAGATTCGTCATATTTTTAATTTTCACATAAATATAGACTTACAGAAAAGTTAACACAAATAGCCAAAGAATTTCGTATACTGTATCTTTTATCCAGCTTCTTAAACTATTAACATTTGCCACATTTGTCTTACCTTTCTCTGCTTCCTCCCCCTCACTCTCTTCCTTCATCTCTTCTCTCTGTATGTATGGGAAAATATATATGCATATATACATATATTCATGTATGTATTTTAATGAACTATTCATATAAAGACACTTTATCCCTAAATACTTCACATATGTTTTCTAAAAGCAAGAGCATACTTCAATAAATCACAGTACAATGATTGATATCAGTAAAAAAAATCTATTCTATAATAATAGAATAATATGAACTATTTATTGACCTTATCAAATTTTGCTGATTATTCTAATAACATCCTTTATAAAATAATAAAATCTCTCATTTTGCATTGCTTTTAGTGCTCATTTTTCATTGACATCCTTTAATCTGAAACATTCTCCCAGTCTTCCTTTTTCTTTTATAATGCTAACATTTTTGAAAAGTACAGCTGAGTTGTATTTTTTTCTTTATGGAATATGATTGAGTTTGGATACTTTTCATTATATAGGAAACATGAGAAATAGAAGAACATAATTAAAAACACTGCAGGGATAGTCCACCAATCTAGAGTATAAGAAATTCTACAGGATAAAATAATCTTGGTTTCTTCAAGAAATTAATAACCATTGAAAAGAAACTATAATTATTATGGATCAAAAGACTTAGGAAATATATCCAAATACAATGTGTAGAACTGGTTTGGATTCTGATTTCAACTTTAAAATATGTTTGTGTGTATCAGTAGGAGAAATTAGAAACTGATTGGTATAAATAATTATTGTTAAAATTTGACAATCGTATTATTTTTAAAAAATACTTCTTAATCTTTTAGATGTATGTGCTGAGTTATTTTGGGTTAAAATGATAACATGTCCGGTTTCTGTTTTTAAAAATCTAGTCAGGTGAAAATTGTAGACATAGGTAAAAAGAATGTCAATATGTTGATAATTGTTGAATAGTTTGGGATATAAGTACTTGGAAATTTGTTATACTATTTTCTTAATCCTATATATATATATGATTGACATATATATAATGATTGACATATATATATATATATATGATTGTTATATATGTGTGTATAAAAGTTTCCATAAAGATTTGAAACAAAGAGCCATGACAAGATGAAGAGAGAGAGCACAGAGAATTTGGGCGTTAGTGATAATAATCTGTATGATACTAAAATGATAGGTACATCCCATTATATATTTGTGTAAACCCATACAATGAATAACTCTAATAATAAAAACTCTAATGTAAACTATGAACTATAGGTAATTACAATGTGTTAGTGGAGGTATATTTATTATATCACTCTCTGGTGGAGAATGTTGATAGTAGGGAAGGATTTGGAAATGTGGAAATAGAATGTATATGGGAAATCTATATATTTTCCCCCAATCTTGTTGTGAACCTAAAACTGCCTTAAAAATACTTTAAAAATAAACACATAGACTAAATGCCTAACCACTGAAACTATTAGATGATCAAACTCCCTGAGCTCATGAAGTATGGTTTATCTGATGCACCTACCCAGAGAGTCTGGTATATACATTAGCGGAAGCCTAAAAGCAGGAATTTGGTTTGAAAAAGTCCTGAAAACTCACATAATTTGCATGAGCTAGTAACTAACATTCCCAATAGGCCAATTCTTATTCCAGTTCCACCATTCTCTCAATATCACAAATGGCTTCTCAGGAAATTTTTAACCACTGGTCGTTGAATGACAAATGAGCAAAATATTTTAATCTGCTTTAGGGCTCAATGCCATAAGCATGTAGCAGCTGGAAGTGCAATTGTGTGGTGGAAAACTCTACGTAGGTGGGTTCTAAATGAGAATAGAACCAGAAAACACTTCCTTTGGCAAAACTGAGTAGTACATTTTTTATTTCATTGCCTGTTGTTAATGATACACGTGGATGGTAAGAAACAAAATTAGATGAGGAATGACAAGAAGTTTGAGAAAATGCATAGATCTTTCAAAAGCTCAGGGAATGAAAACACACTGGACGAGGTTCATAATATCCCAATGGAAAAAAAAAAAAAAAAGAACGATTCTGTGCATGTTGATCACTCCTCTATCTCTCTCTCAGCCCTAGATCCATGACTTCATGAAGGTAAGGATGGTTTTTACTCGTGGTTTCAACCATGTAGATAAATTGCCCATATCATGACTGGTATGGTTACCAGCTTTATCTGAATACTGAACAATTAGTAGTGCCTGTGATGACATCACTACCTGAAGATCTATTAGCTAATTAGTGGGTCAAAGTAGTACTCATTGTCATGGAAAAGGTCACAATTTGTCATTTTGTTGTTCTTTCCCTATTTTCAGGTTTCCTCTAACACCTCCATTTATGGGCTTACTGATTGTCTTATTCAAATTTCTGATAATCCATAGAACATATATGACTAATGATGATGAATTTCACTTACTTTGTTGACTATTACCAAAAAGTAGCTGGACATAAACCAAAGAGAAGATTCAATTACTGTGTCTCTTGAGAGACATGACTTGATTAGGTTAATGTTTAATTCCATGTGACATAAATTCTGAACTAACAATAAATATTCTAGTCAAAATTCTGGGAAGTATCTGGGACAGAAATAGCAATGACATCTCTAACCACTACACTTATGCAATATTTTATTTCCTACTCTCATCACTGTATGTTCTATCAGTTTTCAGATGTTAAAAACAGATATAATTGCATTATAAACTTAAATTGGAGAATGGTTACTTCTGCTTCTGATTAACATTGCTTTTTTAAAAAAGAAGTTAGGCAGGCACAGTGGCACACATCTGTAATACCAGCTTCTTGGAATTGTAGGAAGACTAGAGTCATGCTATACAGATAAGACTGACCACTGTTTTGCTACCTCCTGGGTCAAGTCGTACAATCAGCTAAGATGCTCACTAGTTGAAAGTAAAAGAACCATGGACTACAAAAGAAGAGGAAAGCCATTAACACCACCTATAACTGATGACTAGTTGAATAAATAGGACTCAAGTCTTTTTTCTTGCGATATATAGATGTTTTAAGTTTCATTTTCTACTTTCTCTTTTCACCATCATTTTACATGAGTCCATGATAGTGGTACAAAATGTCTGTGTGTTGAACTGGGGATTGAACACAGGGCTATTTTACCTCTGAGACCTTTTTAATTTTTATTTTGAAACATGGTCTTACTAAGTCTCAGCACACTGGCCTAGAACCTGAGATCCTCCTATCTCAGTGATCCTCCTGTTTCAGCCTCTCTACTATTGGAATTACAGGGGTGTGCCACTGCACCTGACTATATATGGAATATTATTTTATTTTATTTTTGTGGTACTGGGAATAGAACCCAGGGAAGTTCTACCTCCAAGCTATACCCCCAGCCCTTCCTATTAATTAATTAATTAATTAATTAATTAATTAATTATTTTGAAACAAGTTCTCACTAGGTTGTTGAGAGTCTCACTAATCTTATGAGACCTGCCTGGAACCTGAGATCCTCCTATCTTAGCCTCCCAATACTGGGAATATAGGTGTGTACCACCATATTTGGCTTGGAAATTTCTTAATATTTAAATTGATAACAACTAGTCAATAATCATTCCCAACATATTTCCTTATACATATTGCTATGTAGTTTAGGGCTGAGATAAGAAAAGAGGGAAAAATGGTACTTTAATGGGAAAGAGGACTACTGTTAAGTATGTTAAGAAGAAACAAGTGCCACTGTACTCAACTGGAAAACCATCTCTATACCTGCTCTTCTCTATGCTGTTTACCCTCACCTGGTCTTGGACAAAGACTGTTTAGTATTGGGTGGCCTTGTACTTCAGTAGGTTAGCAGAGGGTTCTCAGTGAGTTGTGTAAATATTATTGTTTTGTGAACTTGATGATTTCATTCAATGGAGCAAAGCAAATTAAAATGAGTAAGCTAACAGACTTTACCTCCACAGAATTCCATTGGAATATTATCGTATTCTTTGCTTTCTAAATTACTGAAATCCACATATGCTGCAAAGCATAGGGCAGAGTGATGCGGCCATAATATCCCCACAGACACTTAAGGGATTCCTTGGCAGCCCTCGCGGGGAGATTGTGAAGAATCTTCCACATGAAAGAAACAGTGGTGAGCCAACACAATGGTGAATTTTCTGGGTTCCCCTTGCCCTTCTGGAAGCCATGTTGAAGACAAGCTGGATTAGAGGACATTTAGCACCCTTGCAGCTCTACTGCCCAGGATCTTCTACTACCGAAAAGGGGGGCCTCTGTTCCTCCACTAATAAACCAAATGTCCTATAGTTATTCCCAGATTCACTGAGCATAGAGAGAGTATGGAAGCAACCAGAGGAGAAGTTCAATAATTATGTCTCTTTGCTCTACGATAGAATATTAAATTAAGAAAACTCTAACCAATGCTTCATAAAGAAGTAAGGGCAGTGTATTTTTCTCTTGGAGGCACTCTTCCAAGGAGAATACAGAATTCTTACTAGTGCCTTGTCAAATTTCTCTTATACTAGATTAAATATCTCTACGAATGAGAATTTTAAATTCTCTTTTGTTGGCTTTCATGAAAGAAGACTGAAAACCATGTGTATAAAGAAATGCAGCTGTTACTAGACAATTTTAAACCACATTGATCTGTCATAGATAGGAAAGTATTTTGATGACTAACTGTGGTCATCTTAACTGAGCATCTCTTCTTATTCATTTTCTAATTCACTTCTTTTAAGGATGTTAAATTAACTCAGAGGTCCTTCTTACCAGGGCCAGTAAGTGGCTAACATGCTTTTTTTAAAAAAACCCTGCAGAGTCATAATTTTCTGTAGAGAAGTTTCCTAAATGTTGAAATGTACTTCCTGGTTCTCAGTGACTAAGATCCAATTTGGCTTGAATTTATATAACAAGACTTCAGAAAACCATATTTCCCAGAGAAACATTTTGTACTTAACTAGGTTTTTTTTTTTTTTTTTTTTTTTTTTTAACTCAGTAAAATTTAGATTGTTAGAAACTGAATGCTCCCTGCATTTATACTATGTGTCTGTGTGGATAAAGCCCAGGTGACAGAGAACTTTGTTTCTCACTCAGTAGTAAATTTTAAATTGATCGAACAACCCAGACTCCTTCAGCATTTCTAAGTGGGGGAGTCAGGCTGGGAATGTGTCGGTGAGATGTGGCTTAGTCCTAGCCAAAGTCTGGAAGGAGTCTGTGTAACACTGTGAGCTTCTGGGGCCAGGCCCAGAGTTGACTTAAGACAGGAAACGTGTGCTCCATGGCTCTATGTCAGACCTAGTTGGGCCTAAGGACGTGCAGAAATCACAAAACGTACTTAGGGCTTTATAGCTCCAACTGGTAAATTCAATGTTAAGCCTCGCTTTCCTGGCTTTCTGACCTAATAGGAATTCTCTCCTTAGCTGTGTTTAAATACTACCTAGTGTATTTCGGCTTTTGGTAATTAGAAAAGCAGAACTCTACAACATGTGCCATGTCTCTGAATCTAAGACTGCAGTGATATCATAACTAAAAGGAGCCCCATTAATCACATGGGGCAGGCTAGAAAAGTCAGGGAAAGAAATTTGTGTGTGTGTAATAAAATCCAGACTGAAATTGAAATGGTGAGGAGGGAATGCTGAAAGAAGAAAAAAAGGCTTGACTAGGATACTTACTTTAAGACTTGGAAACATTTAAACTAAACTATTTTAGAATTACCTATATATAATGAATATATATATACACATATGCAATGCATGCATATATAATATATAAATAACAAATTTAATTGATATTTATTTTATAGTTTAATACTTAGTATATATATTTAAACAAATCTGTATATTAATCTAAATCAATATGTAAATATAAACAAATATTAAGTTTAGGGAAATATATTTTACTTTAAGTAATGTTTATGTTAAGAACCTATTTACTATTAGAGGTCCTCCCAAAGTAGCCAACCCTCTGCCCTTCAGTTCTGGGCTATTCAAGGTTGAAACAGAGACTACATCAAAGTAAATATGCTGAGGCAGTAATACTGATATGAGTTGTAAATAAAACTGCTTTGATGCTAAATTCCAGATACCTTTCTGCAATAGAAAATAAAAGTAGAGAGTCAGGCGTGGTGGCGCATGCTTGTAATCCCAGCATTTGGGAGGCTAAGATCAGAGGATCCGGGTTCGAGGCCAGCCTCAGCTACCTAGTGAGGCACTCCGCAACTTTGTGAGACTCTGGTTCAAAATAAAGAATAAAAAATAGGGCTGGGGGTATAGTTCGAAAGTAGATTGCCCCCAGGTTCCATCCCTAGTACTGCAAAAAAAAAGAAAATAAAAGTAAATCATGAAGCTTTGTTCTCTTGTTAATTTAAGAGATGGACTTAGGAAGTAATACAGTAGATAAGCTAACTTGTGTTCATACGCATGTTTAACTGAAAAAGAAATAGTACAGTTTGTCACCGGGGTTAAAAAAAAAAACAGAAATATTTGACAAGAAGTTTTTTTGTTTGTTTGTTTGGTTTGGTTTTTTTTGTTTTTTTTAATGATACTGAGGATCAAACCCAGGGGCATTCTATCTCCAAGTCATACCCCCAGCCCTACTTTATTTTTATTTTTTGAAACAGGGTCTTGCTAGGTTGATGAGAGTCTCAGTACTTATTAAGGCTGTCTTCAAACCTGTGATTCTCCTGTCTCAGCCTTCCAAGTACTAGGAATATAGGCATGCGCCACTATGCCTGGCTTGATAAGTAAATTCTTTTTTTTTGTTGTTTGTTTGTGGTACTGGGGATTGAACTCAGGGGCATTCTACCTCCAAGCTATACCCCAGCCCTATTTTTTATTCTTTATTTTGAAACAGGATCTGAGTGCCTCACTAGGTAGCTGAGGCTGGCTGCAAACCTGGATACTCTGGTCTCAGCCTCCCAAATGCTGGTATCACAAGCGTGCACCACCACGCCCGGCTTGATAAGTAAATTCTAAGTATCATATACTGGTAGTTTCTAATCTATGAAGCTTAGATGTATGATTTTTCTATTTACAGTGGTGCAGTGTGAGGATCATTCAATAGGAACCTTACTTTGAATGTCCACTTTTTGCCTATTTGCAGACTAGCCATATGCTGAGGACAGAAAGAAGCTGCATCACCAGGAGCCAGACAATCACAAGGCTAATTTCTTAGCACAGTGTACTGTGCACCCCTTTGCTAAGCTATGATGTTCAGCATACTAAATATCTTAAATGCATTTGCAACTTATGATGGATTTATCACAATTTAATACCAACATCATAACCCCATTGAAGAACATCTTTAGTTATTAAAAATTTTATATGTTAAGATGGTTTGTGAGTCTAAGACAGAAGAGTGAAATGAATTGAAAAACAAAGCTATAACTATCTAGTTCTCCTACTAGAAGGGATCAAGTACTACAATATAGACTATAAGTTTTGTCTTCCATATTATTTTGTTTACAAAAAGATCATATCTCAGGCTTTTCTTAATGCTTATATCCCAGATGGGCTTAAGCATTATTCCTCTGTAAGCACTTATTATCATTTATTGCAGAGCCAAATTATTATTTCATGGCTCTTAATTAGAGCTGAAAAAAAGCTGATTCAGTATTTTCAGTTATCTTCATTAATTCAGTGAAGTGCAGAATATAATGAAAACAGTCTATTATGTTCCGCTCCAAATTTCCTACCATATAAATTCAATAAAAGAGATTCAAGGTTTCATATGTCATTTTGATGAAACTGGGCTAGTATTATTGTGAAGTGGCCATACAATATAGTACCTCTTAATACATTTATGTTTTTTTGTACAGATCTATTGAAAAGGCACTATGAGGGGGAATTTGAAAGTTACTCTAACAATTTAGATGAATCATGAATATTTCATATTCTTTCATTTCCTTTGAGGAGGGAAGGTGTGACATAGGGAAAGGAGGGGAAGGAGAGTAGAGGGTAGACTGGTGAAGGGAGATGAGGTGAAAAGAATCAAGACATAAAGGAACTCAGAGATGGAAAGCAATAAACCTCACTGTATTTACTCATTTATACCTGTCCAGTATAATAAATCACTGCTCTAATAGTTTATACCATGTTTTCGTTTGAGACCTGTAAAAACTCATCTAGAAGCTTGTGTTGCTTTTCCCATAAAAGGAGTCTTTCCAGATATACAGCCCCTCAAGTTGAAAACTGGTGCCCAAACAAATATCGCTAAACACATTCTCATAGCAGTACTACTCACAATCACCAAGAAATCAAAACAGGTTAATGTTCACCGCCAGATAAGTAGATAAACCAGCCTGCTACATGCAATGGAATATCACCCTTCCACAGGAGTAAAGAAGTACTGATGCATACTACCAACACAAGAGACCTCAAAAATACACCAAGGGAAAGATGCCTGATAGAGAAGTATGGCTCCATTTATATGAAATAGCCCAAATAGGTAAATCCTGAGATACAGAATTCAGATTACTGGTTGTCTGGATGAGGTAGAAATTGGGGAACAATTGTTTAATGGTATAGACATTTCTTTTTGGGGGGATGAAAATGTTTTGAAACTACATAGAGGTGATAATTTGTACTGAATGTCAACAGATTGTTACTTTTTTTTTTTTTTTTTTTGCGGTACTGGGGATTGAACTCAGGGGCGTTCTACCTCCGAGCTATACGCCCAGCCCTATTTTTTATTCTTTACTTTGAAACTGAATCTCTCACTAAGTTGCAGAGTGCCTCACTAGGTAGCTGAGGCTGGCCTCGAACCAGGATCCTCCAGTCTCAGCCTCCAGAATGCTGGGATTACAAGCATGCGCCACCATGCCTGGCTAAATTGTTACTTTAAATAGTTCATTTAGTATTAGGTGATCTTTTGCCTCAATTTTTAAAATGTAATGTTTTAATTGGCCTTCTAATTTAAGATGAAAAGTAAATTGGTTATTCAAAAGAAAAAGAAACATTTCCATTCAAATAAAAAAATAATTAAAATCAATTTTAGAAAATTTATAGAATATTTAATACACATTTCTCTGAGAATATTGATTTTCTCTTCTCGAGAAGTTATATCTTCAAGAAACTTACGTATTTTAAATACATTCTGGGAATTTAAAGCCACCAATACATATTTCACATTCTCAATAAAGTAACTAAATATCATTATAAGAAAAATGATATTATAACACTTTATAATTCTAGAATTTTATAAACTCTATCTTGATATTATATTATAACACTTTATATCTATAATTCTAGAATTTTATAAACTCTATCTCTCCAGTACTCGATTTTTCTGACTACAAAGGGAAAAAGTTAATTCATTAGGTGCTGGACATGGTGGCACATGCCTGTAATCCCAGTACTGGGGAAGCTGTGACAGTAGGGTCCCAGGTTCAAAGCAGCCTTAGCAATTTAGTAAGGCCCTCAGTAATTTAGAGGCCCTCAGCAACCTACCAAAACCTTGTTTCCAAATAAAAAAATAAAATAGGTCTGGAGCTATATCTTAGAGATAGAATGCCTCTGGGTTCAATCCCCAGTACCACAAAGAAAAAACAAAAGTTAACTTGTCAGTGGTTATTACCCAGGGGCTCACAAAAGAAGTTTATATGTTTGCATTTTACCTGAAGCTTTAAGAATCAGAAGTGAGAAGACAGCATCTTGGCAGGTGTGTTTCAAAAACAATTATTATATGACATTTGAGTTAATACCTATAGATCATATGAGCTCTACTCTCCTTTGCCTTCTATACATTATATTGAGAATAACATAATTATGGCCAAGTTATGAACCAACACTATTAGTGGACTTTTATACATTAAAATGTAATCACAAGTTATATGATTATTCTGTTTTGCATGATTAACTATAGAAACTGTTTTCAAATTTTAATTCTGCTTGAGTTTATAAAGTCTAGTTCTTAATTATCTTAATTACAGGCCTTTTATTTACTCTAGAACAGAAATATATATATATATAATTAAATAAATAAATAAAGAGAAAGTTTGTGAAGAATTTGCTACTTGTAGTTATTATGAAATTTCTATTCTTCCAAGGGTTATTCACTGAAAAACGGGATGTTTATTCATAAAATGACATAAAGAGAGCATATTTTTGTGGGAAGCCACAAAAATAGGTAATCAGAGAACCATTTATTGCAACAATTCTTGATGAGCTGCACTCTGAAGACTACAGTCAATTATGGGAACTGATAATTACCCCCAAACTAACATTAAACCCCATGACACATGCAACAACTCGCATGCTTTAGTAACTGCTTATCTATCTGAGTTATCCCTCTAGATGTAGACAGGCCAGTAGACTTGGATTCCAGTATCCATAGAAAGTCCTGCTATCTTTATGTTCTAAGTGCAACAAACTATATCATAGGGTAGGAGAAAACCTTGTTTAAACTCCACAGGAATAAGACGTAATGATTTTTACATTGTCAAATTTGTGCTAAGAAGTATACTTTAGAAATCTTGAGACTATGTGATACATGCTCATCTTCTTTCTAGTCCTTATAAGATACAAGTATTATGATTATGATTTAGATTTTAGTAATATAAAGCTCATTGTACAAAAAATGTGTGCCAAATTAGGGCAAATAAAACAACTTAATTATTAACTTAATTATTATTGATTTGCTTTTTTTTCAGCTAACTTCAGATGGAGTCATCTGAATTAACTCTTCAGATACAGATATTATAGAATGATTGCATTCAAGAAATATTTGTTAAATATTAGATGTACAATATGCTACCTTTTGGGGTTTTGGATTTAAATAAGTGAGTTTCAGTTCCAGACTTAAATTCACTTATTTACCTTTTACTTTCTGAATCAAGCAAAATAATACTTATGGTGTTATAATACCTATTCCTTTTATTAATGATTTATTAAGCCCTAGCTATATTTCCAGCCCTGGGCTATGCACCAGAAATATTAAGAACAATAGCTTAATGTTCTGTAACTTATTATCTACTGGGCATGAAATCCAGGCAGCACACACTTAAAATACCACATATTAAACAGGGTGATGGAGGTAAGCACAGGGCACTGTGGGAACTCAAGTCAGAGCATCTGACATGCTTGGGTTGAAGTTAGAATAAGGCATGGAAAGAACACTGAGAAATGTCTCAAGGAGGCAGTCGTGCTTGAATTAAATCCTAGAGGATTTGCAATTAGTTAGGCAAAAATTATGTTATGTGATATGTGATGATAATAAGCATACAAAGTTCTATAAAGGTATCAACTACAACTTTTTTTTTTATTCTGGTCTTCAGAAGGACACAGGAAATCTTTATGGAGAAAATGTTATTAAGTCTACATCATGAAGAGTAAAAGGGGGACTGACCAGGGTGAGGTGAGGAGAAATAACATTCCAGTGAAAGTTCAAAATCATGAGCAAAAAATACAGGTTATGAGGTAGATGTTTTGTTTGAGGTAACATGAACATCTTTGTGTACTAATACACCCTTCCTCGTGGATCACCCAAGGATGTGCTTTATTGTAAAAGTCCTGTATCTCTATCTTACAGAATAAAAGGGGCAAAGGATAATGTCTAAATCTTTCTCTGCTAGAGTAGAAATATAAACAATAATATCTAAAACTTAAAAGCCAAATAAAGGGAAAAAAGCAGTAATTTTGGAACTCCAAAGGAAATCATATAATGAACACAGAAGGAAAATAATAGCACACAACTCAAGCATTAATGTATTTGGAATTTCTGATTCTGCCATTTTTCCATATTCCTGAAAGCGTATTCAGGAGCTACTTAATTCAGTACAAAATGTACTGGTAGATGTTTCTTCAGTTTTATATTTTCTTTCTAATGGGGAAACATTTCCTAGTTTAAGGGAAGCCTCATCTGTTAGTTTTGCTCTCTTATACAAAATTTCTCCTAAAGGTAGTGCTGGAAGGGGAGAGGTTGCAGGCATTGTTTCTCATGTGCTCTTGTTGGAGCACCATGCTTTTCTTTTTCTTTCACTGTACAGCACATCCTAAAGTGATATCAGTACCTTTCCTCGTAATATAAATCTTCTCCAAAAGCAATATTCCTCCAAATCCATAACCTTTAGCCCTCCTAATTTCTAAGCCCCTTCTTCAAACTATCAAGTCCCAGACTGCTTAGAACATTGCCACTCTGAGCCGGGCGTGGTGGCGCACGCTTGTAATCCCAGCATTCGGGAGGCTGAGACCGGAGGATCAGGGTTCGCGGCCAGCCTCAGCTACCTAGTGAGGCACTC
>PVLC010017194.1:0-13894 GCA_004027655.1 Graphiurus murinus
GGTACTGGGGATGGAACTCAGGGGCATTTTACCTCCGAGCTATACCCCCAGCCCTATTTTTTATTCTTTATTTTGAAACCGGGTCTCACTAAGTTGCAGAGTACCTCACTAAGCAGCTGAGGCTGGCCGCGAACCCGGATCCTCCGGTCTCAGCCTCCCGAATGCTGGGATTACAAGCGTGCGCCACCACGCCCGGCTAAAAATTCCTGTTTTTTAGAGGCATTAACTCACTGTGTGAGATGGGTACAATTTTCCAGATGAAGAAACTGAGACTCAGAAAGTCAAAATAACTTGCTCATTTATATATATCTAAGAAATGGGGAGCATGAATTATATTTCTTAATCCATTTTCAGCCCTCATCTCCACCCAACAAAAAGAGTGACTAAGTATATATAGTAAAGTGAACACTGAATTTAGAGTCAGACTTTAACTCAGTTAAGTATTAACTCATCACTTTATACTCAGCTAAGTATTTTCAGAACTGTGACCCTGGGTAAGCCTTGTTTTTTTGTTTTGTTTTGTTCCTCTTTTGTAAAATAGGAATAACAGCCCTAACCTGGCCTACCTCATGGGGTTGTGGCAGGGGATAAGTGCAAAGGTAGAATCCAGGTGTGGTGGCCCACAGGTTCACAGCCAGCCTCAGCAACTTAATGAGTCCCTCTGCAACTTAGTGAGACCTTGTTTCAAAATAAAATAGGACTGGTGGTGTAACTCAGAGCTAGAATGCTCCTGGCTTCAATCCCCAGTAACACACACACACACACACAGTGCAAAGGTGGATGTGGACCAGTGAATCTGGAAACTGCTAAAAATCTGGAATTACCCATCAGTACCTTGGAACTCTCTTGTTCAAGCCCTTCTTTCCTGGTGATCCTAGCCGTTTTCCTTCACAGATTCTGCGGAAGTGATACAGTCTCGAGTTAATGACCAGGAGGGCCGAGAGGAATTCTACGTACACTATGTAGGCTGTGAGTGCTCTAGGGACCCTGGGCCTGGGTGGGGAAAGAGGGTGGCAGAGCAGTACCCTCACAGCCCATCCTAACAGTTAACAGGCGACTGGATGAATGGGTAGACAAAAACCGACTGGCGCTGACCAAGACAGTGAAGGATGCAGTACAGAAGAACTCAGAAAAGTACCTGAGTGAGCTGGCCGAGCAGCCTGAGCGCAAGATCACTCGCAACCAAAAGCGCAAGCATGATGAGATCAACCATGTGCAGAAGGTCCGGGCCCCTCCCCTCCCCCAGGGCTCAGGAGGCCAGCTGCCTCTGCCAACTCCCTTGGGCATCTTAAGTCCCAGTGCTCAAACCGCAGCAACTCCTATGCTTAAGCTCTTACAGTCATGTGTCAGAGACTTTACCTATCTCTCATTTATTCTTCATAGGTAAGAAAACTGAGGTTCAAAGAGGGAAAGGTCTCAGCTACAGTCTCACAGCAAAGAAACCTCACAGCTGGGCCTGGAATTCAGTCTTCCTGCTCCAGTAGCCTCTTTTGTCTCCTAACGACTGTGTCATAGTAGACAAAACGACTTGAAGTCCAAAGGGAAGGAAGGGAATGAATCATATTGGGCACATGGCTATTGCCAAGCACCATGCTGAATACTATAGATGTATAAGCTCATCAAATCCTCCCTAACAATTCAACACCACAGGGTAATTATTTCTTTTTGTAGATGAGGAAGCAGGCTCAGAGAGGTTAAGTAACATGCCCAAGGTCACACAGCTAGTAAAAAGGTGGGTTGGAATTAGAATAATTATGCCAAACATTATTGGTCTGTGAGCCAAGGTATTAGGCTAAATATTTTAGTGCATGATCTCACTAGTGTTTCATAGGAACCTTGTGAGGTAAGCATTATTATTATCCCCAATTTACAGAAGAGACACAGATAGTCTTAGAAACTCAGTCAGGGATTAGGCCTGTCAACTAGATTGTCCTACTTCAGAGCCTGGGCCCTTACCTGTTTGTCTCCAAAACCTGGGCTTTGCACGGTATGGTGGCAAAGCTGTAATTTCAGTACTTGGGAGGCTTAGACATGAGGATTGCAGGGTTGAGGCCAGCCTCAGCCTGTTTTAAAAAAAGAAAAGAATATCAGAGTGAGCCAGGTACAGTGTGGCACACACCTATTACCCCAGTTACTTTGGAATCTGAGGAAGGAGGATTCCAAGTTTGAGGCCAGCCTTGGCAACTTAGCAAGACCTTGTCTCAGAATTTTAAAAGGGCTGGGTATGTAGCTCAGTGGTAGAGCACCCCCGAGTTCAATTCCCAGTACCTCAAAACAAAAAAAAAATTAATACCAGAGTGCATTGCACTTTGTGAAGGGTAAGTATTGTTTTGAAAAGCTTTTATTTCACATACAAATACATATGTATATATACACAAACATGTCAACTAGTTTACAGTGCCAACTGCACTTACACACTACTGTGGATGTGATAAAATTTGAAATGCCCTAACCTAGAAAGCCCCCTCCAGGTCTAAGCTCATACTGTCCAGCTGAACTTCTGTTATAGTGGAAATGTTCTATAGTTGTGCTATCCAGTACAGTAGCCACAACAGCCACATGTGGCTATTGACCATTTGAAATATGTCTAGTGTGTCTAAGAATTAAAGAATTTTTTCAGTGCTAGGAATCAAACCCATGGTCTTGCAAACGCTAGATAAGTGCCCTGCCACTGAGCCACATCCCAGCCCTTTGTATTTTGAGACAGGGTCTCACTGAATTGCCCAGGCTAGCCTTGAACTTAGGATCCCCCTGCCTCAGTCTCCCAAGCACCAGCTCTCAAATCTTAAAAATTTTAATGAATTTAAATAGCCACATGTGACTAGTGGCTATTTTATTGGACAGCACATGTCCAATTAGTTCCCCAACTAATTTGCATTGAACTAAGATGTGCCTCTAAACTGGCAATCAGGAGGGTAGATGTAATGGGCCAAGCTATGTTGATAAAGTGGATAATAAAACGATCGTCAAGCAGGCGCAGTAGCACATGCCTGTAATCACAACTTGGGAAGCTGAGGCAGAAGGTTCACAAGTTCAAGGCTAGCCTTGGCAACTTAGCAAGACCCTCTCTTAAAATAAAAATAAATGAAAAGGGCCGGAATATAGCTCCATGGTAGAGTGCCCCTGGGTTTAATGCCTAGAACTGTAAGGTGAAAAAAAAAAGAAGATTTAACAATCAAGATTCTTCAGAAGCCGGGTGTGGTGGCGCACGCTTGTAATCCCAGCATTTGGGAGGCTGAGACCAGAGGATCCCGGTTCGCAGCCAGCCTCAGCTACCTAGTGAGGCACTCCGTAACTTAGTGAGACCTGGTTTCAAAATAAAGAATAAAAAATAGGGCTGGGGGTATAGCTCGAAGGTAGAATGTCCCTGAGTTCAATCCCCAGTACCGCAAAAAAAAAAAAAAAAAAGATTCTTCAGAGCCTAATTAATGTTTAAGTCTAAATAAATTGCAGCATTTAAGAAAAATAGTGTTTTTGTAGTTATTTAATGCATTTGCAGAAGGGGACCATACTTCATGAGAGTTGGAAAATTTGAAGGAGACATGTAAGGAAAATCATTCTTGCAGCCGGGCATGGTGGTGCATGCTTGTAATCCCAGCATTTGGGAGGCTGAGACTGGAGGATCCAGGTTCGTGGCCAGCCTCGGCTGCTTAGTGAGGCCCTCTGCAACTTAGTGAGACCCTGTTTCAAAAAAAAAAAACTAGGGCTGGGGCTGTAGCTCAGAGGTAGAATGCCCCTGGGTTCCATCCCCCTTTACCACAAAAAAAAAAACAAAAACAAAAAAACCTTGCAGTGGTTAGGCTCAAAATTGGACAGACCCAGGGGTTTATGCCCAACTCATGACGAGTACCAGTTCTGTGACTTTGGGCCAATGGCCTTGCCTCTTGGTGCCTCAGTTTCTTCTTTTTTATAATGAGCATTCTTATTTCAAAGCCTCATGTATGGAGCAGCTAGCTGGTCCTCAAGGGCAGGTGACCTCACCTCTCCCTGCCTGTTAACTACTCTTGTAAAATTGAAGGAAGAATGTTCTATCAAAGGGCTGATTGAGGCCATATAGGCAAAGTGCTTTGTGGAGGAGCATTCTGGGTTAAACACTGGCTACTTTCTCAACTACAAGGCAAGTTTAGTCTGGTATAGTCAGTCCATGGGCCATACGCCTCTGTGGGTCTCCATTGTCAGGCTGAGCTGGTTTCCTCCTACAGAGTCTGGCCTAGGGATAGAATGTGCTGTGTGCATGGCATGACTAAAAGCAGAAACTCTTAGCCTCTGCTTTCTGAGGACTTGGAAGATAGGGGAAACAAGGTGGGAATAGTTATGGAGGGTCTTGGGTTGACTACTTCTGACCTGGGGTGGATTCCAGATGGGAAAGATGTGTAGTCAAGCTTCCTGGAGGGCGTGGGAAGGATGTTGGGCCTTGAAGGACAGAAGAGAGCACAATAAAAACAATTACACATGATTAGTAGCCCATGAAGCTCTATCGGGGACTTACCTGACGCATGCTCTGTGCCAGGTTGAGTAAGCCCACCCTGGCAGCATGAAGACCAGGAAGGGCATTCTTGAGGTAGAAGTACTGCATGCAGGCAAGCTTGAGGGAGTTGAGGGTACTGAAACAAAGCAAGGAGTCTAAGAAGACCCAGTCAATTGTCCAGGACTGAAATGGTGGCAGTAACTATTTGGAGCTGGACAGAGAGGGACCAATCCCAGAGATGTTAGAGTAGAGTTGGTATCCACTCCGTTAGGGCTTGGCCACTAATTGGATGCCAGGCTTAGGAAGAGGGAGGAGTCTTAAGATCAGGCCCAGTTATTGGTTTGGGGCAGTTGGGCTAAGGGTGATGTTCCCTTGAGAGGGGCATCCGGGAGAGGAACTTGTTTGCAGAAAGGAATGTTGAGGTCCTTTCTCGACATCTCATGTCTGATATTCCTATGGGAAGGACCCCTGGGAACCATCCCTTGGGCAGGTAGCTATTTGGCTCTGGTGTTCAAGAGGCCTAGTCACATTAGGGAGTCAGCAACAGTTCTTACTCTGGACTTGGAAGGTGAGATCCATTATTTCATCTGAGTCACAACAACTTCCGCAGCGCTGGGTTGCCCCATTGTATGGCTGAAGCTCTTAGGACTGGAACCAAGCCTCCTGATCCTGGCTCTGCTCATCTGGCAAAAGGTCCAAACTCAGGCATCAGGGTTATCTGGGATGTGTGGTAGGTGGGTAAGGAGGCACTTGGACCAGCCAGCTTCAGAACCAAGTAAAACAAATGTGCTATTTGTGTGGTTAATATTGTCATTTAAGGAATGGGGTCTGGAAGACAATAGGCAAGTGTTGTGTGTTCTGAGATGGGAAGGACAGCATAACCACCACTTCTTTTCACCTTTGTCCACTTCTCTTTCCTCATCCAGACTTATGCAGAGATGGACCCCACAACAGCAGCCTTAGAGAAGGAACATGAGGCGGTAAGCAGGGTCGGGGTTCTGCCCGTGGGCGCTGCCTCCCAGCCTCCTTCCTTGCCCCTGCTGAGCCATCTGCCGTCTCCTACTCCCACCCTGTCTGCAGATCACCAAGGTGAAGTATGTGGACAAGATCCACATTGGAAACTATGAAATTGATGCCTGGTACTTCTCCCCGTTCCCGGAAGACTATGGGAAACAGCCAAAGCTCTGGCTCTGCGAGTACTGCCTCAAGTACATGAAATTCGAGAAGAGCTACCGCTTCCACTTGGTGAGGCCGGGCTGGGCTGGGCAGAGGCAGGCAGGTGCTGGGGCTGAGGGCAGCTGAGCCAGCAGTGCCAGGAGAGACAGGCAGGTCCAGAGGAATGAAGTTCGAGGAGGGGGCTGCCCAAGGGTCAAGGCACCTGGAAGCCAGGCCTGGTTTTGCCATTGCTGGCAGAATGACCTTGACCAACTCATAGCCTCTCTGTGGGACAGGGCTGGGGATGTGGCCCAGTGGTGGAGCACTTGCCTAGCATGCACAAGGGGGAAGAGGAAGAAGAAAAATTGTGGGAATAGGGACATCGTCTTGCCCTTTATCGTATGTTTACCAAGTCCCTCCCAGTGCTGGGCCTCAGTGCAAAGGAGGAAACAAACAGCCCCTGAGCAATAGAACCCTAGGTGTGGACAGGTGGGAAGAACCGGTGTACAGAGGTGGCTAGGAATGGGGCACTCCCATCACCAACACAGTGCAGCGTTTCCCAAAGCATGGGATCTGAGGCGAATATGGGTGGTTTAGGAAACCTTGTGTCTTGGATGAGTGCCCTCTAGAGCCAGGCCAACATAGACTTAAAAGCAGATAGCTGCCGGGCGTGGTGGCGCACACTTGTAATCCCAGCATTTGGGAGGCTGAGACCAGAGGATCCAGGTTTGCGGTCAGCCTCAGCTGCTTAGTGAGGCACTCCACAACTTAGTGAGACCTGGTTTCAAAATAGAGAATAAAAAATAGGGCTGGGGGTATAGCTTGGAGGTAGAATGTCCCTGAGTTCAATCCCCAGTACTGCAAAAAACAAAAAACAAAAAAATAGCTGTGTGATGCTGGAGCAAGGCGTTAGCCTCCCTGTGCCTTGGGAGCTTCATCTGTAAACAGAACCTATTTTCTAGGGTTTCTGGGAGAGTTGATGTAGGCAAAGTTTTGAGTGGAAGGGATGCTAATGGGGCAGCAGAGAGGCAGATGTGCTCCAAGTCTCACAGTGGTGGGGTGGGAGGCACCTAGCAGAACTTCTCAAGCCTAAATTCCTTCACCCCCCACCCCCAGGGCCAGTGTCAGTGGCGGCAGCCCCCAGGGAAGGAGATCTATCGAAAGAGCAACATCTCTGTGTATGAAGTAGATGGCAAAGACCATAAGGTGAGCTGGTGGCCCAGGGGCTGTGGGGAGGTTGAGGAAACCCTAGGCACCTTCCCTGCTGGATAGTCCTTGTGGCCACCACAAGGTAGGGGCCAGCCTGTGGTGTGTGGTGTGTGTCTGGGGAAAGGCCTGCCAGGTCTCACTTGGCCTGTGGTTGGTGCAGAGTGAACACATGATCCTGTGGTGACAACCTTTCTGTCCCCTGAGGACTTCCCTTCTGAAGGGGGTAGTTCAGGTTTGGGTAGTTCTGGAACCCAGAGTGGAGATTGTCTTGCCCGAGGCTGCTCTTGGAAAGCTTTCTCTTTTGCTTTGAAGGAAGGGTGTTTGTTTTTGCCTGGGAGGGAACAGCTTTGTGTGAAATTTCCTGCCTGAGATACCGAACTCTGTGACCAGTGTTGGCTGAGTTCTTTGTTCTTGGCAGAGTGACTTCAGCGGGGCAGGGAGGGGCCTTTGCAGCGTGTTCTGCCATTGGTGAGAGTTTGGTCTTTGTCTGCTCAGTCTGGGAAGGTCACTCCAAGAGTCACAGTTTCTCTTGGAAGAGCAATGTGTGAGAAGAAGAGGGCAGGCTTTGGAGCGGCTCCTACCCTCAAATCACCCTGTCACTTCTTGGTTGACCTTAGACAAGTTACTTAACTTTGTTTTGTTCCTCTTTCCTCATCCATAAGACAGGAGTCATAATTATTTACCTAATCAGCTTGTTGGTGGAACAAATGAGACCGTAAACGTCAAGTATGTAGCACAGCGGCTGGCATCTCTAGTCAGTGCTTGGTAAACATGGCCCTTTGTTATTACTGGTGACCTGTTGGGGAATACCCACTCTGAGCCTGGCCCTCGTCTGCTGCTCTGCCCTCCTGAGCCTAAACCGGTGGAATGGCAGCGAGGGCTCCCATTAAGCTGGGCACAGTGGTGCATGCCTGTAATCTCAGTACTTGGGAGGCTGAGACAGGAGGATTGCAGGTTTAAGGCCAGCCTCAGCAAGTAGTGAGTCTCTTAGCCACTTAGTGAGACCTCTTTCAAAATAAAAAATAGGAGCCGGGCGTGGTGGTGCACGCTTGTAATCCCAGCATTCAGGAGGCTGAGACCGGAGGATCCGGGTTCGCGGCCAGCCTCAGCTACCTAGTGAGGCACTCCGCAACTTAGTGAGACCCGGTTTCAAAATAAAGAATAAAAAATAGGGCTGGGGGTATAGCTTGGAGGTAGAATGCCCTGAGTTCAATCCCCAGTACCGCAAAAAAAAAAAAAAAAAAAAAAATAGGATTGGGAGTGTAGCTCAGAGGTAGAATGTCCCTGGGTTCAATCCTCAGTACCCCCACCCCAATACACACAAAAGAAAGAAAGGGCTCCCATTAGGGTACTTTCCAGCTCAACCCTCGGCCAGCTTGGAGGCCTCAGGCAAATGCTTCCCTTCTCAGAGCTTCCTTTTCCTCCTGAGACCAATAGAACTAGCAGTGCTGGGCTCACACAGGTATTAGATCAAATGAAAGAGCAGATGTGAAGGGGCTGTCATAAACCAGAGAGCCCCTGAGTCTTGCCATTAAGCCACCCTCAAGGCCCTGTGGTCCCTCCTGTTGCTGGCCCGGGTGGGCCTCTGGGTCTGCAGCAAGGAGACTGGCGAGGCTCAGCAGAAGAGTGTGGCAAGTGGAGAGGCAGAGTGCAGGCTTCATGGTCTGGCTCCAGGCTCTTCCAGTCAGCAGTTACCAGCTGCATGTGTAGCCTGTGCTGGGGCCTAGCTATGAACAAGACAGGGCTCACATACCAGGTGGATTCCTGCCCTGGCACTCACCAGCCACGGAACCTTGGGCAAGCCACTTAACTCCTCTGAGCCTCAGTTTCCTGTTCTGAAACATAAGTTAATGTCTGTAAAGATTGAACCAGATTATGCATGTAAAACACATGGCCTGTATTTAGCACTCAAAAGTGGTAGCTGTGATTAATCCAGCTCTGCCATTATCTTGTTGAGTGTTAATGGTTCTGATTTTAGCTTCCTTGGCCCTCAGAAATTGTTTCTTAAGACTCCTTCCAACTGGGTATGGTGGTACACACCTGTAATCCAGTACTTGGGAGGCTGAGGCAGGAGGATCGCAGGTTCAAGGACAGCCTCAGCAACGTAGCGAGACCCTGTTTCTTTTCTTTTCTTTTCTTTTTTTGCAGTACTAGGGATTGAACTCAGGGGCATTCTACCTCCGAGCTATACCCCCAGCCCTATTTTTTACTATTCTTTTTGAAACGGGGTCTCACTAAGTTGCGGAGGACCTCACTAGGTAGCTGAGGCTGGCTGAGAACCTGGATCCTCCGGTCTCAGCCTCCCAAATACTGGGATTATAAGCGTGAGCCACCACGCCCAGCTGAGACCCTGTTTCAAAAAAAAAAAAAGAAAAATATACAGATGGGCATGGTACCGCATGCTTATAATGCCAGTACTTGGGAGACTGAGACAGGAGGATTGCAGGTTTGAATAAAAAATAAAGAATAAAAAATAGAGCCGGGTGTGGTGGCGCATGCTTGTAATCCCAGAATTTGGGAGGCTGAGACCGGAGGATCCGGGTTCACGGCCAGCCTCAGCTACTTAGTGAGGCACTCTGCAACTTAGTGAGATCCTGTTTCAAAATAAAGAATAAAAAATAGGGCTGGGGGTGTAGCTCGGAGGTAGAATGCTCCTGAGTTCAATCACCAGTACCACACACACACAAAAAAAAAGAATAAAAAATAGGATTGGGGGTATAGCTTGGAGGTAGAAGGCCCCTGAGTTCAATCCCCAGTACCACAAAAGAAATAAAATTGGTCTGGGGATGTAGCTCAGAGGTAGAATGCCTCTAGGTTCAATTCCTAGTACCTCACACACAAAATAATAATAATGATAATAATAATAATAATATATTAAAAATAGGCTGGGGTGTAGCTCAGAGGTAAATGCCCCTGGGTTCAATCTCCAGCACCACACATACACAAAAGACTCTTTCCAGGAAGGAGTGGTGGTGCACGCTTGTAATGCCAGTACGTGGAGACTGAGACAGGAAGATAGCAGGTTTGAGGACAGCCTCAGCAACTGAACAAGGCTCTTAGCAATTCAGCAAGACCCTGTTTCAAATAAAAATTGAAATAGGGCTGGGGTGTAGCTCAGAGGTAAAATACCCCTGGGTTCAATCCCAGTACCACACACACAAAAATGATTCCTTCCACTTCTAAACATTACCTTTCTGGTGAGGAACCCACTTCCCACTGGCTATTCTTTGGCTTTTTTCTTTTTTTCTAGTATTTAGGGATTGAAACTAGAAGATTGCACATGCTAGACAAGCACTCTACCACTGAGCCACATCTCCAGCTCTTTATATTTTTCAAGACAGAGTCTCGTTCATTTGCCCAGGCTGGCCTTGAACTTGCAATCCTCCTGCCTCAGCCTCCTGTGCATGAGGTTACAGACATGTGCCACACTGTACCTCCTCTTTGGAGCCTGGCACTTGCAGAGCAGCAGGGCGGCTGGTTGCCCATGCCCGTGCTGAGCAGGGGCATCATACTTGCTCACTGAGTGTTTCCACCTCTCCTTCCCTTAGATTTATTGTCAGAACCTGTGTCTACTGGCCAAGCTTTTCCTGGACCACAAGACATTGTACTTCGACGTGGAGCCCTTCGTCTTTTACATTTTGACTGAGGTGGACAGGCAAGGGGCTCACATCGTGGGCTACTTCTCTAAGGTACTGGATCAGGAAGCCCAGGCTGGGGAAGGGTGGGAGGTAGAAACTGTACTGAGCCTTCCCAGAGGTCCTGAGCACCCACCCCCCTGCAGGAGAAGGAGTCTCCAGATGGAAACAATGTGGCCTGCATCCTGACCCTGCCCCCCTATCAGCGCCGGGGCTACGGGAAGTTTCTCATCGCTTTCAGTGAGTGGCTCTCTCGCTGGTGGGGACTGGGAGGGGTCGTCAGGGTGGGCAGATCCTCAGGATCCTCTTTCTGTCTCTGCCAGGTTACGAACTGTCCAAGCTGGAGAGCACAGTAGGCTCCCCAGAGAAGCCACTGTCTGACCTGGGCAAACTCAGCTACCGTAGTTATTGGTCATGGGTCCTGCTGGAGATCCTGCGAGACTTCCGGGGCACACTGTCCATCAAGGACCTTAGGTGAGGGCCGTGGTCCTCAACCACGTCCAGGGCACACTGTCCATGAAGGATCTTGTGAGGGAAGCATCCTGGAACCCTCGGGGGAAGCCATGGATCCTGTCTCTTTGCCCTTTTGCTGTCTTTCTAGACCCCTCAAGGGACCTAACATCACCATCTGCTCTAATCCTTTTCTGCAGCCAGATGACCAGTATCACCCAGAATGATATCATCAGTACCCTGCAGTCTCTCAACATGGTCAAGTACTGGAAGGGCCAGCATGTGATCTGTGTCACACCCAAGCTGGTAGAGGAACACCTCAAAAGTGCCCAGTATAAGAAACCACCCATCACAGGTGGGTGGGGGGCTGCTGTGTGTGTGTGTGTGTGTGTGTGTACACTGGGGGGTAGGTGTATGGACTGCTAGGAGCCAAGGCCTCCTTTTTGCCGTCATATGATCCCAAACCAGTCAGACCAGTTCCCAGGTCTGGAGCCTGGGGCAGGCTACTCATTCCTGGGCTTCCCTACCCCCTCCTCAGGACTCAGGCTGCCCTTTTGTTCTCACCTGGAGGAGGTGAAACCTGGCCTGGGCCCAGAGCGGGAGCAGCCAGGTATGAGCAGGTGCAGCCAGGTGTGAGCAGGCCTGCCTCTCATGCCTCTTCTCCCCACAGTGGACTCTGTCTGCCTCAAATGGGCTCCCCCCAAGCACAAGCAAGTCAAACTCTCCAAGAAGTGAGCGGCCTGTACCCTGCTGCTGGACCTGTGCCTCCTCAGCCCTACCCTGTAAATATGTACAGACCTGTTTTGTCATTTTTTAATAAAGTCAATTCTGTTGGTGGCTCTGGACTTTGGAGGTGGGAAGGAGAAGCCAGAAGCCGACATTCTTCATTTCACTTCACACACAGCCAGTTATGCTCAAAACATTTTACTCCTTCTTTTATCCTCAACCCTGATCCCCAAGCCCTAGCCGGTTCCAGTGGGGGCTCAGTCCTCCGGAGTCCAGGAGTCAGGGCTCAAGGGGGGTTTGGTGGACAACTGGGCAAGATTGGGGCCTTTCCTATCTCAAAGGCAAGCCCAGAATGGAAGAGGGCAAAGTCGTGGGCTCATCAGGCAGGGCGGTGGGCACTAGAGCCAGCTAATCAGCAGCAGTTGTCAGCTGGGCAGCCGCCCAGTCTTCTCAAACAGGTGGGAACCGGGGCTCATTTTCATAGTGTTCTTAGAAGCTCCACAGGAGCCCAACCACTGAGCTGTGGGCAGCAGGTAACAGTGGCCAGAGGATTTTTTTTTTTTTATGGTACTGGGGATTGAACCCAGGGATGTTGTACCTCTAAGCTACACCCCCAGCCCTCTTTATTTTTTGTTTTGAAACAGGGTCTTGCTAGGTTGCTGAGAGTCTCACTCAGTTGCTGAAGCTGTCCTTGAACCTGCAATCCTCCTGTCTCAGCCTCCCAAGTACTGGGATTACAGGCGTGCATCACCACCCACAGCTGGCCAGAGGTTTTGGGCACAGGCTGTAAAACTTTTGACCGTGGGTTACAGTCCCACAATGCAAATCCAGAAAAATGGGCTCAAAGATGAGGATGGTACTCTTGCCTTCCAGAGTTCTGAGAGGAAGGTATGGCCATGTCACTTCATGGGAACAGACAATAGGTCCTTGGATGTGATGTGTCGGTCCTGTGAGCAGGGTCAGCTTCTAGGGTGAGTAGCTCAGTGCTAGTGCCAAGGACAAAGGAGGCCCAGGGTTAGGCCCAGTGATAGCAGGAGAGTGGGCCCGAGCAAGCCCTGAGCTGGGGCAGAGTTGAAAGCCAGATGGAAGTTGCAGAGTTTGCTGTCGGGCTGAGACTCCTGGGTTTGGGGCACCACACGAGGTTGGAGTTCTGCTGCATGGTGGTGGATCCAGGAGGCATAGACGGAAGTCTGAGTGTACACACCAGGCCTGTTGGGGGTCCCACAGGCATCACCCCAGCTCACAATGCCTGCCAGGTACCAGATACCCTCCGCGGGGCAGGAGAGTGGGCCTCCAGAGTCACCCTGAGGAGAAAAGCCATACAACAGTTATCAAGACCAGACCCCAAGCCTCCAGTCATCCGTGCCAGCCCCATTCGACCTTCACCTCTTAAGATGCCCTTGTCGCATCCATTCTGGGCCCCCTGCACTTACCTGGCAGGCATCCTTGCCCCCCCTCACATAGCCAGCACACAGCATGTCCTGCTGGATAACATGGGGCTCCTCGGGCTTGGCGTTGATGTTGTACAGGCAATTACACGTTGGACGACTGATCAGTGGCACCTCTAGCTGCTGCAGTGGCTTGGGCGTCTGGAGGCTCACTGTGGGGGCAAAAGATGTTTACCCAGGGCTCCTACCCTGAGTCAGGCTCCCTTCCATAGTGCTGGTGCCCAGCGTCCCACCTCACCTGAGGGAGCCACATGGCCCCATCCAGTGACGGTACAGCGGAGGCCGTTAGGGAAGGAGGCATTGGCGGCAGGTAGGCAGATGGGCCTGATATAACGGGAAAAGGTGACGGGGTGGCTAAGGCGGATGAGGGCTATGTCGCCCTCGGAGCCTTCCTCATGGTAGCTGGGGTGGGAGATGACCTCAGCCACCTGGCGGACCACCATGTCAGCAGAGTAGACCTCCAGCTGGTGAGCCCCCATCTTCACGTCATAGTCTTCTTTGTAGTGTTCCCTGCAGGCAGAAGGGCAAAGGCTGGGACCCAGGGGACACCTCCTTGGTCCCTGATCCCTATTGCCTATTGCATCCTATACTAGATTCTGATCCAGTGACCTCCAACCCCACCCTTCACCTCTGACTAGACTTTACTGATATTCTTGGACCTAATCCAAGAACCCCAACCTCTGACCTTGACTGACCCATGAACTTTGACCTCCAGCCTTTTTTTTTTTTTTTTTTTTGGTGGTACTGGGAATTGAACGTAGGGGCATTCTATTCTACTTCCAAGCTACACCCCCAGCCTTTTA
>PVLC010017194.1:13994-34276 GCA_004027655.1 Graphiurus murinus
ATTCGGGAGGCTGAGACCGGAGGATCCGGGTTCGCGGCCAGCCTCAGCTACCTAGTGAGGCACTCCGCAACTTAGTGAGACTCGGTTTCAAAATAAAGAATAAAAAATAGGGCTGGGGGTATAGCTCGGAGGTAGAATGCCCCTGAGTTCAATCCCCAGTACCGCAAAAAAAAAAAAAAAAAAAAAAAAAAAACAACAGGGTCTTGCTAGGTTGCTGAGGCTGTCCTCAAACCTGCAATCCTCCTGTCTCAACTTCCCAAGTACTGAAACTGCAGGTATGCACCACCACACCTGGCTCCTAGCCCACTCTTGACTCCCCCTTGCCCCTTACCCTGCTGGTACCTGGGGAAGCAGTGAGCAGCTGATAGCACCCATTGCTCAGACACGAGAGACCCGCCACACACGTGGACGCCATTGTGGGTGATGCTGACTTGCCAGGGCCACTGGCCGGGGTTTGCGCGGCTACCACCTGTGATTCGTGCTTGGAAGGTGACACCACAAGGGGCTGCCCAGGGAGAAAGGGAAGGCAGGGTCAGACCCTTCTGGGGCTCCTCACCAGGTCCTGAGCCCTGCCATCCTGACATCCCAGGAGATGTGGTTTAGAGTTTGGGAAGTGGGTTCGTGGTCAGCCACCCCTGCATCCCCATCCCACCGCTCAGCAGATGTGGGTAGTTCTGTTCCTTGCTGTCCACCACTCATCACCTAATTCAGGAGTCACGGCTGCCTCCTTCCTCCCAAGCCTTCCATCTAATCCTCTCCTTATGAATCTGAAGATCTTTATAAACCACAAATCTGGCCAGGTCACAGCCCTGCTGAAGCCCTTCCATGGCTTGAGACACAATTCCAGACCTCCCATGGCACTACCATCTACTCCAGCAGCCTTTCTGCACACTTCCTGTCACATACATTGGGCCATTTCTTGTTCACTTCTGAACCTTTGTCTACCTCCCAATAGCAAATTAGCAAATAGTTGGGGATTATAGCCTTTATTATCTCTCCAGGCTGGGAAGATTGGAAAGCTATATTAAAAGCCTTTCCCCACCCTTACTTACTCTGCTTGGCTTCCGGACTGTTCGTACTGTTCGAAGGGCAGCCCCTCCGAAGCCTGCCCCACCCTGCAGCTGAGCCAGGCATGGCCTCTGAGCTTCTACAGCCCCTGTTCCCCTGACACTGCCCAGGCTCACAATTATTCTGGTGTCTGTTTCAACCACACCAACCTGGGCATCCTCTAGGGACATTTCCACGCCCCAGCACCCAGCATGGGGCTGGGTCCACGGATGGAAAGGTGGGTATGGTTGAATGAATAGAACTGGCCTCCCACATTGTGAATGGCTAGTTTCCAGGAATGGCTGGCCCCGCCCCCACTGGGGCCCGAGCAGAGCCCAACCTGCTTTCTACAAAGTCACCTTTCTGGCAAAAACGGCCAGCCAGGCTCCTCCTCCGCTCCCTCATAATCATGACAATAGCTACTATTTACAAGTGTTCTCGAGGACTAGACCGGGGCTTTCACTACGTTGCCAGGAATCCTCACTGCAGCCCCAAGAAATGGACAAAACTGCATTTTAGAGGTGAGGGAACTGGGGCTCAGAAAGGTGAGGGACATGGCCAGTAAATGGTGCAGTTGGGACTGAAGACGGGTCTGACTCAGAGCTGGTGTGCGTGCCTCCCAAGCAAAGACCCTGGGCTGTGTCCCTCCAAATGACCTCAAGCGCCCCACTTTTGGAGTCTGACATGGGTTTAAGTCCAGCTATACCACTTGCTGCTGGCTGTGAGCCCTTGGACAAGTTGCTGCTACTCTGCACCTCAGTTTCTTTATCCATAAAGTGAGGGCTATACCTTTTCACTCAGAGCTGTTGGGACACCTAAGATAACGTGGGTGGGCGAGCTAGACAAGCAAAGGGTCAGACACTCAAACCCACCAGGGGAATGTGAATCCCTGCCATCCCTTCCCCCCCCGGCCCACACTTTTCCCCCAGAAAGCCTCACCTTCGGTCCCGGCGGCTCCTGGAGAGAAAGAGAAAGGAAGGGGTAAGCAGGGAGACCAGAGATCCCAGCCCTCTTAGCACCTGCCACTTCCCCAGAGGGCTGGCCCCTTCCCCAGGAGGTCAATGCAAAAGGGAGAGGAAGGCTGAGTGCCAGGGAGGCCAGGGAATCCTTGAGTCCATGATAAGAATTGTGCGTCCCCAAAAGTATTAGGCTGCTGCTCCCCCCGCCCCCACCCCGTGCATGATCCCTCCCCAGTCCCCCATCCCAGTCATATGCACTCACCCATCCCTGTCCAGAGTAATCCCAGAAAGAGCAGGATGGCCATAGCTTCCAGCTGCCCAGGCCCCGGGCCCGCTCTCTGGGCCATGGCCCAGGACTATGGCCCCTGGGGGAGACACCAGGCACAAAAGAGAGGGAACCTAGGGCTGGTTTCAAAGGTCTGATCCAGGTGTTGGCTCAGAGGTAAGAAATTCCAGAATCCAGGCTGGTCGGGCAGAGCAGGTATCCAAGGCTGGCTCCTGAGGCGGGAACAGCCACAGGGACAGACGCCGGAGTCTCCGCAGCTGCTAGTGTGGACCTGTCTCTGACACAGTCAGGCCACGCAGAGACCTCCCCAGAGTGGGAAAGGAACCTACCTGCTGGCCCCTCCCTTAGCCCCGCCCTCCTAGGCTCAGCTCGGCAGGTTTCCAGGTTGCCTCTGTCCAGAGTCCTTTCAGATCCCCTGGGTGTGGGGGGGCTGGTTTTCTTGCTTCTGTCCGAGGGCTAAGGTGGGGGTAGGGTGAGGCTGGCCAGCCTGAGAGCAGCCGTCCATCGGTGGGCCAGGCTGGAAACTCCGATGGCTGGCCTACTGTCCCCAGGTCTTTAGGTATGTCAGATCAGTTATGTCCCCCAGGGCCTGGCCTGGCCTTTGCTATCTTGGGGCCACAGCCACTTCTCCCTCCCTCCTTAGGCCAGGCATTTGAACCCAGGACATGGGGTCGGCCCCAGGCCAGGGCATTCCAGGCCCTTTCTGTAAAACCTGCAGCCTTCCTGTGGAGAGGGGTGGGGGGCATGCTTGGCAGTGCCAATCATCCCACAAGTATTTACTGAGGGCCTACTCTATCCCAGGCACAGGGGGCAAAACAGATCACTTGTGACCTTCCTGAGCTCATGGGGAAGTAGAGAGGACAGACTTGAATCAAATAATCACAAGCAATTATAGAAAAATATCAAACTAGAAATCGTGATGGACAAGAATGGGGACTCTGCCGTACACATGCACAGTAGCTGGAGAGGTCCTTGAGGAAGTGCCTTGAGAACCGAGACCCAGAGGGGCAGGACAAAGTGCTGACAAGGCAAACACGGGAACAGTAGTCCAGGGGAAGTTTCTCAAGTAGAAGTTTCAGGGAAGGAAGGCCCTCGTGATTGGGGTGTGGTCAGGCGCCCGCGTCCTTTGTGGCACTTGGAATATATGCTGGGCTCACGCTTGAGGGAAAACAGACCCACACTTCCAACCCTCTTTCCAGAAGTCTGAGGCTGGAGGGCAAGGAATTCCCAAAGTAGGCAAGTGGGGGGGGGGGTCTAAACTGAGGAGGAGGGGTGAGACATGGGGAGTTGTGGGCGGGCTTAGGTAGAGGATGGGCATGTTCTACCTTTGTGGGGGTGACACATGGGTGGCTGACTGGGTGTGGAGAGCAGATGGGGAAGTACTTCCCTATAGATGATCTGGGAAATATTCTCTGTGGTATCTAGTAGCTAAGGATAAGCCTGGTCCTTTAAGAACTTGGCCCTTCTCCTCAGTCTCCCAGTGAGAATTTCTTGCTTCCCTCTAAGTCCTGCTTCTTTATCTTCTTTCTACTCAATCCAGATATTGTGGCCCCAGCTCCACAAGTGGCCCCTCTGCCACCCACATCAGCTGACTTCTACCCAAGCCTCAATTTATCTTTTTTTGGGTTACCTCTGTGACCCTTTCCTGATCCCTAGCCAGGGGTGTCCACATGTTCTTGCCACTAGACTGGGACCACTTTGTAGGCTTGTATATCAGACCCCAGTTGTGCCAAGCATTGGTAGTTAGCAGGGAATGCGGGTTGAACTAATGCAGGGAGGTGCACAGGGTGAGGAAGTGGGGTTTCCATACAAGGGGCTCAAATCCTGGGGGTAAGGGGCAGGATATCCATCAGGAGGATTACCCAGGCTGGACAAGCGATGGGCCCATGAAGAGCGAGCACAAGGGCCATGTGTGTGTGCTGGGACAAACACTTTGGGGCATCATTCATCAGGGAGTGTATTGGGGGCTGGCATTATCACCCCAAGTTCTTCCTACTCTAGTGGGAGGAGCACCAGGGTGCCAGCTAGGGCTGAGGTATGCAGCAGGTGCCAGGGACACTAATTCCACTGAGGAGGTGACACACAACCAGCTGGCCACCTAACCTCCCCCACCCTGAGGGAGGAATGAAGGAACAGCTGCCACGTTATCAAGAGACACATTTCCTGGGAGCTCAGGGCCTGACTCACCAGGCCCCAGGAGGGAGGGGCCCTCTGCCTTGGGCTTCCCCCTTGGCCCTGGTACTCTCAGCCCCTCAGCCTGCCCCCAGCCATGTCACAAGGCCACGTGTCTGTGTTTACACCTTTATTGTCTGCTCCTCCGCCACCCCCGAGGATTCCTGGGCTCTAAAATAGCTGGCACTGAGGTGGACAGGGCCCTCTCCAGGCCTGGATGAGAGCAGGTTGGGCCACATTCCAGCTCTGCTGGGTGGCGGGAAGAAGGGAAATGGCTCATGGAGCGAGGCCCTCTCAGTCCTGGATCAGGGGAGTCAGTATCAGGAGGAACAGAGCAGCAGCTCCAGGGGAGCCTGAGGCACGGGCCATGTCTGGGGGGCAGAGGTCACTGCCTTCAGGGGGCCAGTAGGGGGAGCCACCATATGGCAGGAAGTGGGCCTCCCCTACTGTTTGGGAGATCCAGGCCTCTTCGGGCGCAATGGCTGCAAACAGCTCCTGGCTCCCTCGAACAGCCATGCCCATGAGGGCCCAGGAGCCTCCCTCAGTCCGGCACAGGAGTGGAGGAGCTGAGGTCACCTGCAGATTTGGAGCCAAGGCCAAATGAGTCTGTTACCCTTCTTCTCGTTCTCCTTCATCTTTCCTAGGGTCTAGCCACCCTTAAGCATCCTGACCCCTGGACTCCCCAAGGTCCAGCCAGGAAGTACTGCTTCTTCTCATCTGGAGCCTGACACCCAAGAATTCCAATCCCGGTCTCTCTAGGGTCCAGCTGCCTCTCCCATCCCCAGCCCAGGACGCCCAGGCCCCTGTACCTCACACCTGTCCTCCTGCCCCTCTGCATAGAGGACACAGAGGGTCCCAGGGGGCAGAATGCCCTGATAGAGGCAGTGACAGAGCCGTGGTGTCAAGATGGAGACAGGAGAAGCTACAGGGACTAGAGAGAGAAAAGAGGGTTTATCCCAGAGTTCTAGATTCCAGCTGCTTCTCATTCCCATTACCCAGGGCTCTCACCTCGGTCCTGGGGGTCCTTCCAGCCCAGCACCCAGCAGCTGGCCCCTGAGGGAATACCCCCTGGGTGAAGGCAGATGGGCAGGGCTGATGGGGAGGGCTCCACCCGGGAGCTCAACTCCAGGAGGGCCAGAGGGGGCCCAAGTCCCAAGTGCCGGGGCAGGCGGATGCTGATGACCAACCGGGATACCTGGTGGCCCTGTGGGAGAGGACTGGCCCCTGCCCTGCCCAGATACACTTCAATATAAGGCACTGTTGTGGAGCCCAGCCTGTTGGAACAAAGACCAGCATCACCTCCTATTCCTCTTATTGCTGGTATAATCCTTCCTAGCTGAGGGGAAAGGGCAGGGTACAATGGACCTCGGGTCCTGCCACTAACTCCTTCATTATTCTTTCTTCTGAATCGCTTCTGTCTCAAAATATCTCACACAAAAAGCAAACCAAACCAAACCAACAAAATAAAAACATCACACAGCAGGTTCCCTGTGTTATAAGAGCCCCCAAAGGGAGAATATCCCACTATTTTAAGAGTCCTTTCACCAGGCATGGTAGCATACACTTGTAATCCCAGTACTTGGAAGGCTGAGATGGGAGGATCGTTGGACCATCTCCCAAAATTTCCCTCCACCTTCTTGCCTAGAAAATGAGGGATCTGGGCGTGGTGGTGCACCCCTGTAATCCCAGTACTTGGGAGGCTGAGACAGGAGGATTGCAGGTTCAAGAACAGCCTCAGCAATTTAGCAAGACACTCAGGAACTTAACAAGATCCTGTTTCAAAACAAAAAGTAAAATAGGGCTGGGGGTCTAGCTCAGAAAGAGGCAGAATGCTCCTGAGTTCAAGCCCTAGTAAAAAAAAAAAAAAAAAGAAAAAGAAAAAAGAAAAGAAAAGAAAGAAAGAAGGAAGGAAGGTAGGAAGGAAGGAGCCCCACCTGAGGACACAGTGAGTGGCAGCCAGGACCCAGCCTGGGGCCACAAGGATCCCAGTGCAGACTCGATCACCAGCTACATGCACCTCTGCCAGCCAGGGCCACAGCATCCCTTTTGCAGCTAGCTCTGGCCTCAGGCCACAGGCTAGGGAAAGGAGGTGGCCACCTGAGTAGGAACTCCACAGGGGACCCCGGAAGCCCCTTCCATGGATCTAAGCACCGCCAGGAACTGCAAAGTCCCACGGAGCCCTGCTCACCACCATGCTGTGTGCGTGGGGGACAAGTCTGTGCCTCAGTCTCCTCCCCTTCAGGGCCCCAGTCCCAGGTTAGCTGGTCCTCCAGGTAGGCTCCCCGGGTCACATGGCTGATCCATGGACCATGGGTCTGCAGTGGGGTGAAGGTTCGGGGACGGAGACAGCCACTGGAGAAGTCTCTGATTCCGGCCAGGAACCAGATCCCCTCCTCCCGGCACACGAGGCTCCAACGCGACTCATTCTGCAGCCAGAGAGGGTGTGCATTAGAATATCAGCGCTGCAGTGTTTCCCGGACTCCAGATTCTCATTATTTAGGCATCACTAGTCCCACCTCCTCCAAGCCAGATTTCAACACTAATTTGTGTAAGAATTCAGCCCTCATTTTAGGATTCTCCTTAAGCCTAGGAATAGACAGAAAAACCAACACCAGCTCAGAACCTCAATCCCCCCTCCAGAGTCTTCGTAGGCCAAGGCTCCGCCCCAGCAGATCTGACCCCGCCTTCTCTAAGACCCCACTCCGGAGCGCTTCCCCTCATTCCCTGCGCCTCAGGCCCCGCCCCCAGCTCCCTCGGCCCCTCCCCTCCCCGGGTTCATTCAGCCACGCCTTCCGTAGGCCCCGCCCCTGCCGCTCACCCAGCAGCGGCCCGCCTCCTCCTCCTGGTAGGAGGGGCAGAGCTTGTGAGGCGGGTCTCCCGGCAGTGGCACTGATGCCCCCTGGCGGCCGTACAGGCAATGACACCACCAGCCGCCCAACAGCTCGGCCTCAAGCTGCGCGCTGGGGCGGGGCGCGGGTTCTAGGAGGGAAAAGCAGGGAGGCCGCGCTGCGGCTTTGTCGGCTCCCGCTTCGCCCCGCCCCACCCGGCGTGGAGTCCCCTCGAACCTCCACGGCCCCAGCGGGCCAGGCGGCAGCGGCTCCCGGGCAGGAAGTAGTGTTCCGGGTGGGGTAGGCACACGGGCCGCAGGGCCGCGCTCAGGTTCACGGGCGCGTGCAGCTGCAGCAGTGCCAGGTCCGAGGCGTCGTCCCAAGAAGCGTTCTCGTGCGGCACGAAGCGCGACACCCACTCCGCGCGCGGGCGCGAGGGAAGCAGTATCCGCCAGTCCTCGAGGTCGCGGGGTGGGCCGTCGGAGTTGATCGAGCTGCGGGACGAGGAGGCTGGGGACGGCCGCCGGGTCCCGCACACACGGCCGGAAACCTCGAAGCCGGGGTTTAGACTCTGGATCTCCAGGCTAAGATCCTTCATCCGCGGCAGGAACTCCGCCCCCACCCCACCAGGGTTCGCAATGTGCACGCTGACTCCCTAATGCTGGATCCAGCTTCTACTACCCTCTACCCGCCCCTGCTAGACTGGGACCCCTCTTAGTTGTTTGTTTTGGAATGGGGATTGCACCCAGAGGTATTCTATTCTGGAGCTACACTCCCATCCCCCCTTTTTTTTTTTTTTTCATTTTGAAACAGGATCTCGCTAAATTGCTGAGGGTCTTGCTAAATTGCTGAGGCTGTCCTTGAACCTGTGATTCTCCTGTCTCAGCCTCCCAAGTACTGGGATTACAGGCGTGCACACCGCACCCACCTTGGAACCCCTTGTGTGTGGGAGGGTACTGAGGATTGAACACGGGGACAATCTACCTCCGAGCTACACCCCCACCCCTCCTTTAAAAAAAAAAAAAAAAAATATATATATATATATATATATATATATATAGTTTTTGAAACTGGGTCTTGCTAGGTTGCTGAGTCAGACTTGGAACCTGGGATCCTCCTGTCTCAGCCTCCCAAGTACTGGGACTACAGCTGTGGGCTGGCATGCCCAGCTCTGGAACCCCTCTTTTTGTGTGTGTGTGTGGGGGGGTACTGGGGATTGAACTCAGGGTCATTCTACCTCGGAGCTATACCCCCAGCCCTATTTTTTTAAATTTATTCTTTATTTTGAAACAGGGTCTCACTAAGTTGCAGAGTGCCTCACTAGGTAGCTGAGACTGACCTCGAACCCGGATCCTCTGGTCTCAGCCTCCCAAATGCTGGGATTACAAGCGTGCACCACCATGACCAGCTTGGAACCCCTCTTTTTGTGCTGGCTCCCACACCTCTGGATTGGACCCCATACTCCAGATAGAGGTCTCCCCCATTCACATCCCGCCCAGAGGAAGGGCTGGGCCAGATGGAAGGTGTCTTGGGTAGGTGGAGAGGCAAGGATCTGCCTGAGTTTGGTTCTCACTCACTCCAGAAAGCAGCTGGCAGGTGCCAAGACCCAGCTTTCAGACACCAGTGCCCCGTAGCAGGGTCTGGATCCTGGCACTATCACTTGGGCCTCCCAAGGCCAGGCTCCTGGTCGCAGAGCCTTCCCGCACTCTGAGGGGTGAGAAGGCTGGGTCAGGGGGCCTCCAAAACCTCTCAGCCCCAGCAGCCTCCACCCCAACTCTGTCTGCCACGTCCAACTCACCTGGCAGGGCGATGGTGCAGTTTTCCTCCCTGGGCTCCCCTGAGTCTGCCTGGGGCTCCCGGGGCTGGCTGGGAAAGGCAGGCCCTGGTTCTGAACCCATCACCTGTTCCCGGATCCAGGCCTCATAGGGAGCCACAGCAGTGAAGACTCCAGGGCGGTTCCTCCGTCCACAGCCAAAGCCGAAGCTGGTGATTCCCGCCTGGAACCAGCGGCCGCCTTCCTCACAGACGAGGGGTCCCCCAGAGTCACCCTAACAACAGAAGACTAGAGTCAGGGGATCACCCAAGGACCCTTGGGCTTGTATGGCCTCATGGCAAAGGTCCTACATCTATCTCTTTTTGGCCCAACACCCAGCCACCTAGAAACCTTCCATGGCTGTCCCTTGTCTTCTGTTCCCTACAGCTCCAAACAGAAGAAAGCCCTGGAAAGCTTTTGGTTGGCTCAGCAACCAAAGCCAAGAGCACCAGGCTAATCCCAGACCACACAAGCCAGGTGGCAATCTTTTTTTTTTTTTTCAGTACTGGGGATTGAACTCAGGGGCATTCTACCTCCGAGCTATACCCCCAGTCCTATTTTTTATTCCTTATTTTGATACAGGGTCTCACTAAGTTGCGGAGTGCCTCACTAGGTAACTGAGGCTGGCCGAGAACCCAGATCCTCCGGTCTCAGCCTCCCAAATGCTAGGATTACAAGCGTGCGCCACCACGCCTGGCTTGGCAATCTTTTTATATTGCAATAAGGTCTCACTAAATTACTAAATTGCTGAGGGCCTTGCTAAGTTGCTGAGGCCAGTCTATTTTTTTTTTTTTTTTTTTGGTACGGGGGATTGAACTCAGGGGCATTCTACCTCTACCTCTGAGCTACACCTCCAACCCCATTTCTGAGGCTGGTCTTGAAACTGCAATTCTTCTATCTCAGCCTCCCAAGTACTAGGGTTACAAGCATACACCAACACACCTGGCATCTTTGGCTTTTTTTTTTTTTTCCAGTACTGGGGATTGAACCCAGGGGCATTCTACCTCCAAGCTACACCCCCAGCCCTATTTTTTATTCTTTATTTTGAAACAGGGTCTCATTAAGTTGTGGGGAGCCTCACTAAATAGCTGAGACTTGCTGTGAACCTGTGATCCTCCTGTCTCGGCCTCCCAAGTACTGGGATTATAAGCATGCACCACCACATCTGGCTCTCTCTTTTTTTAAGACTTTATTTATTTTTGGCAGTGGTATGATTGAACCCAGGGTCTTGTGCATGATAGGCATGTGCTCTACCACTGTCTATACCTCCAACCCCAATTCCATTAGCAATCTTGCCCCATTTTTGCAGATGAGGCTCAGAGAGATATTTATTCCTTAGCTGCTTCCTATGGGTTAGGAATCTGGCCATGCCAGTTAGGTGCAGGGACCTTTGCTTACCTGGCAAGTGTCCCTGCGTCCCTCTGGGTAGCCAGCACACAGCATCCCTGGCAATAGCTGGAAAGTGAGGTTGAAAGGGCCGGGCCGGCTGTAGAGACACTGGCAGGCTGCCTCTCCCAACAGCCTTAGCTCCACTTCCTGTAGTACCCAGGGGAGAGGCAGGGGGTCTAGGGACAGAACCAGAAAGCAGATACTGTGAGGTAGGTGTGGAGCACCCAGTTCCCCAGGGCTCAGTTTTGACCACCTCCAGCTGCCTCCTGGACATCCATCAAGATGTCCCGTGGCAAGCTGGGTGTGGTGGCACACACTTGTAATCCCAGTACTTGGGAGGCTGAGACTGGAGGATCCAGGTTCTCGGCCAGCCTCAGCTAGTTAGTGAGGCCCTCTGAAACTTAGTGAGACCCTGTTTCCAAATAAGAAAATTGGGCTGGAGGTGTAGCTCAAAGGTAGAATGTCTTTGGGTTCCATCCTTAGTACCACACACACACACACACACACACACACAAACACACACACAAAGAAAAAAGAAATAGGGAGCCGGGCGTGGTGGCGCACACTTGTAATCCCAGCATTCGGGAGGCTGAGACCGGAGGATCCGGGTTAGAGGCCAGCCTCAGCTACCTAGTGAGGCACTCCGCAACTTAGTGAGACTCGGTTTCAAAATAAAGAATAAAAAATAGGGCTGGGAGTGTAGCTCAGAGGTAGAATGCCCCTGAGTTCAATCCCCAGTACTGCAAAATAAATAAATAAATAAATAAATAAAATAAAAATAGGGCTGAGGGTGTAGCTTGGAGGTAGAATGTCCCTGGGTTCCATCCCCACAAAAAAAAAAAAAAAGTCCCATGGCAGCTTGGCCTGTGTGGCGTTGACCACACATCTTCTCCCTCCTGTGTTCTTCCTGTGTGATCATTTCAGGCCTGACTTCAGCAAGCGTCCAGTGAGAGCTCTCATGGATGGCTGTGCAGGTTGTGCACTGCAAAGGTCCCCAGCCAACAGGGAATACATGTAGGGGCTAAAATCATTAGGTTCTTAGGCTTAACATGGAGTCATGCTGGTCCAGAAAGGGCGTCTTTTCCACAGAGATACCATATAGACTAGATGTGATCCTGTATCAAGTTGCCAAGTATGGAATCTGAGTGTCATCCCTAATCCTTTTCCAACTCTCCTTTCCTAGTCAGTTCCCAAGACATTTGTGACTTTTGGGCCTTCTTTATTTTTTATTTTATTTTATTTTGTGGTACTGGGGATGGAACCCAGGGGCATTCTACCTCGGAGCTACACCCCTAGCTCTATTTTATTCTTTATTTTGAAACAGGGTCTCACTAAGTTGTGGAGGGCTCACTTGAGGCTGGCTTTGAACCTGCAATCCTCCTGTCTCAGTCTCTCAAGTGCTGGGATTACAGCGTGTGCCTTATTATTATTTTTTATTTTGAAAGAAGGTCTTAAAGAAGGTCTGTAAGCCCAGTAACTTGGGAGGCTGACACAGGAGGATTGCAGGTTCGAGGACAGCCTTAGTAAGCAGTGAGACTCTCATCAACCTAGCAAGACCCTGTTTCCAAAGAAAAGATAAAGTAGGGCTGGGGGTGTAGCTCAGAGGTAGAATGGCCCTGGGTTCAATCCCCATTACCACATACATACAAAAAAAAAAAAAAAAAATCTTAAGAGGAAGAATGGCTGAATGAGTAAAGGTAAGCTGGGAAAGACAGGAGGTGGGCCAGGCATGGTGGTACACGCTTGTAATCCCAGTATTTGGGAGACTGAGACTGGAGGATCCTGGCTCTCGGCTAGCCTCAACTACTTAGGCTCTCCACAACTTAGTGAGACCCTGTTTCAAAATAAAGAATAAAAAATAGGGCTGGGGTGTAGCTCAGAGGTAGAATGCCCCTGGGTTCAATCCCCAGTACCTAAAAAAAAAAAAAAAAAAAAGGTGACAGGAGTGGAGAGAATAAAAGATGGGAGGAAAGGAGAGCAGAAATATCTGCTGGGCGCCTACTGTATGCCAGGTGCTGTGCTTTTTTTTTTTTTTTTTTTTGCGGTACTGGGGATTGAACTCAGGGGCATTCTACCTCCGAGCTACACCCCCAGCCCTATTTTTTATTCTTTATTTTGAAACCAAGTCTCACTAAGTTACAGAATGCCTCACTAGGTAGCTGAGGCTGGCCATGAACCTGGATCCTTCGGTCTCAGCCTCCCAAATGCTGGGATTACAAGCGTGCGCCACCACGCTCGGGTCAGGTGCTGTGCTTTAACACGGATTACTTAAGGTAAAAATATCTCAAGTACATTAATTATATAGCACTATGCTCTGAGTATTGTTTGTTTGCAGTATGGTGCCACTGAGCTACATCCCCTACCCTTTTTATTTTGAGACAGGGTCTCACTAAACTGCCCAGGCTGGCCTCCAACTTGGGATCCGCTTGTCTGTCTCAGCCTCTGGCCGATTTAGGACAGGCTAAATCGATATAGGTTAGGTTACCACGACCTATACTGTAAGGTTTTTTTTTTTGGGGGGGGGGGTACTGGGGATTGAACTCAGGGGTATTCTATCTCCAAGCTATACTCCCAGCCGTATATTTTTATTCTTTATTTTGAAACAGGGCCTCACTAAGTTGCGGAGGGCCTCACTAAGTAGCTGAGGCTGGCCGCGAACCCAGATCCTCCGGTCTCAGCCTCCCAAGTACTGGGATTACAAGCGTGCGCCACCGCGCCCTACTATTATAAACTTTTCTATGCTTGTGCTCTGGATTCTCATTGAATCCACCCAACAGTCCCATGGAGTGGGCACTACTATTTTCCTCCTTTTACAGAGGAACTGGGTGAAATGCTTTGTCTGAAACATCAGCTGGAACCTGAATCCAGAGAAAAAGAAAATGGGAGGAAAGCTGAGGCGGAAATACTGTATGTGTGTGTGTGGGGGGGTGGGGGACGGTGTGGATTCAGTAGTCTTAGTTTGAGAATCCCTGCGGGGGCAGCGGAAAGTTGGAGACAGGTGCGGAATTTTCCAGTGGTCTTGCAGAAACCCGCCCTCCCAGGCTCCACCGCGGCCCCGCCCCTTGGTCCCCACCCCGGGGGCCTGGGATTAGCCCCGCCCATCTGTGGGTGCGGCCTTTAGGACACGCCCCGCGCTTCCTCCGCAAGCATCTCATCGTAGGCCCCGCCCCGCCTCCAGGCCCCGCCCACTCACCCGCCTCCTGCACGTCTCCCCAGCCGGTGGCCCAGCAGGCGGTTCCGTGGGCGAAGCGGTGCGCGGCGCGGGGCAGGCAGACGGGCCGCACGGCTGGGCCCAGCTTGGCGGGCGAGGCCAGGCGCAGCAGGGCCACGTCGGCGCCCAGTTCCACTTTGCTGTAGTTGTCGGGCACCAGGATAGCGGCCACTGCGCGGACGTGCGCGCTGTCCAGGGGCCCGTCCTGGGAGTGCACGCCCAGCAGCACCGACCACTCGGCCGCGGGCTCCAAGGTCCCATTCCTGCGCCGAGGCCGGGGCGGGGCGGGGTTAGATTGACCCATGGAGGGGGAATTAGGTTGAGTCTTGGAGGGGGCAGACACTTGGAGGGGTGTGAGGGCTCAGAGGCAGAGGAGGGGCGGAGTCAGACCCAGATTTGGGGCTGAGACCATGGAGGTTGAGACCCACTCCTAAGAGGGTAGGGGCGAATCCGATTTGGAAGTGGTGAACTGGGACCTTGTAACCGGGAGATTCAGACTCAGGGCTATTTAGCGGCGTGGTGGGTTGAGTTTGCTGGCGGCCTCCCCTTACCCAGAACCATCATACCTCTCAGAGCACCCTGCTTCGGGGGCACCGAGGGGAAGCAGGAGCCGCTGGGCTCCAAATTAGCCTTAAAAGGGGGAAGAGGAGAGGGGTCAAGATGTGGGTTAGCTAACGAAGTGGAGAGGCTGGACAGGACAATACTCACGACACGAAACAGTGAGCTGCGGAGAGGACCCAGGAGGGGGCGATGAGGGAGCCCCCGCAGATGTGGCCCCCGCCGTGGTGCAGGCTCACCTGCCAGGGCCAGCTTCCCGGCTCAGCGTCTGACCCCCCCATGATGCGGGCAGAGGGCTCAGGGCGCCCACAGTCTGCAATGGGGAACCCTGGAGGTCAAAACCCACCTAACAATCCCCCACTGCGAAGGCCCAGGCGACTGGGGACAAAGCCCATCCTCTGTTGGGTTTGTTTGCCCCTCTGGACAAAGAACACAGACGACCCAGGCGGGGCTGGGTTTGGGGGCACTTCCACCTCTCTTCTGGCCTAGGCAGCCTTAACTTGAAGATCAGATATCACCCAGGCCTCTTCCTTACCCAGATCTCCAGGTTCTTCTGTAGGAGTGAGAACTGGGAGCCAGGGGACAGAGAGAGGAAGACACTGGTGACTTCCAGTGCTGGACACTGCCCTGCTCTCCACCCCACTTCTTCCTTCCCCATCCCTGTCCTTGAAGTTCTCCCCTTCCCCCAGCACCCACGATCACTTTCCTGCCTCTCCATATGACTTTCCCCTGTCCAGCTGCCTTACCTGAATCTCTGAAGGCTCCTGCGATGGGACCGATGGCTGGGAAGACAGAGAGAGGCAAAAGGAGGCTGGAGAGCTGCACCCTCCAGGCAGGCGTCCCCCCTGACTTTACAGCTGCGCTCTCCCCTTGGCATAGGCCTCCTTTCCCCCTCTCCCTGATGCCTCTCTTCCCTCCTTCTGCAACCCCCCTCTCCTTCCTCCTCTGACCTGCCACTTTCCTTCCTCTCTGACATCTCTGCACACAGAACCCAGGAATCCTGCTTTCCAGCCCCCCAGGGGCTAGCACGCAGACCCCTGCAGCCATCCCCGATCCCCTGAGGTTACCGAGGATCACAAGCGAGAGGAACAGGTGCTGGGACATGGCACGCTCGAGTCAGCTGGAGGCACAGAGACAGGTGAAGGTCTGCTCCCTGCCACCGCGCTGTCACTGCCTAGGCAGCCTGTGACTCCTGATGGTCCCAGGAGCGGCCCCACCCTCCCTGGCTGGAGCCCATCTCTGGGAATCTGAGAGGATCTGGGGCTGAAAGAGGGAAGTGGGGAGCCCGAAGGCCCCACCCAGAGCCCTGAGCGCATCTCACATCCCTGGAGGCCGGAGGTGGGGTTGGGGGAAGGAGTCCCAGCTCCTGGACACCTGTTGAATAGGGGAGGGAGCAGTGGAGAACCAAGGAGGATGATGATGATGTGCTGGGAGACCAGTATGCGAGGTCGTTGGTAGAGCAGGGATGGCGTGAACAGTCATTCTTGGGAGAGGGAGGTGGCCCCTCACTGGGCTGACTCACCGGAGACCTCACCTCTTTTGGGGTGCGGCTGCCCCAATGGCTTGGCCTTTTCTTCTCACACAGCTCTGGTTACTGGTGTCGCTGGCCAGGTCCGGGACAGGAGCTCTAGGGAATTCAATCCCATCCCAACAAAAGGATCACAGATTCCGGCAAGTTAGGCCAGGCACGGAGGTTCTGAGAGGGGGCTGGGCAAGCTGGCAAGGCTCAAAAAGACTCTACCATTCCCTGTGTTAGAGTAGGGTCTCCAGGGTGATCTGTCACTTGCTCTGTGTGACCTTGGGAAAGTCACTCAACCACCCTGTACTGTATATCACTAAAAATCATTTAGAAACACGTAAACACGTAGCTGGGCATGATGGTTCGAGCTTGTAATCCCAGCACTTGGGAGGTTGAGACAGGAGGATGGCAGGTTCATGGCCAGCCACATCTACTTAGTGAGGCTCTCTGCAACTTAGTGAGACCCTGTTTCATAATAAAGAATAAAAAATAGGACTAGGGGTTTAGCTCAGTGGTAGAATGCCCCTGGATTCAATCCCCAGGACCCCCCCCCACACACACATACACACACAAAACAACAACACCCCCCCCAAAAAAAAAAGATAAGAAAAGAAACGAATAGCGTCCAGCGAAGTGGTGCTTCGATTACACCTGTAATCCCAGTACTTAAGAGGCTCAGACAGGAGGATTACAGGTTCCAGGCCAGCCTCAGCAATTTAGTGAGATTGTCAGCAAGTTAGTGAGACTCTGTTTTATATTTATTTACTTATTTTTGTGGTACTGGATTTGGAACCCAGGGGCCTTCTACTTCCAAGCTACACCCCAGCCCTATTTTATTTATTTTCTGTGGTACTGGAAGTTGAACCCAGGAGCAGTCTACCTTCCAGCTATAACCCCAGCCCTATTTTATTCTTTATTTTGAAACAGGGTCTCACTAAATTGTGGAAGATCTCACTAAATTGCTGAGGCTGGCCGTGAACTTGTGATCCTCTTGTTTCAACCTCCCAAGTACTGGGATTACAGGCAGCCACCACCACGCCTGGCTGACTGGTTAGCTTTAATTAATTAATTAATTAGTTTATTTTTGTCACACCAGGGATTGAACCCAAGGGCATTCTACCTCAGAGTTACACCCCCAGTCCTATTTTGTATTCTTTATTTCTTTATTTTTGCAGTACTGGGGATTGAACTCAAGGGCATTCTACCTCTGAGGTATACCCTCAGCCCTATTTTTTATTCTTTTATTTTGAAACAGGGTCTCACTAAGTTGCGGAGTGCCTCACTAGGTAGCTGAGGCTGGCCGAGAACATGGATCCTCTGGTCTCAGCCTCTCAAATGCTGAGATTACAAGCATGCACCACCACGCCCAGCATATTCTTTATTTTTGAAACAGGGGCTCACTAAGTTGTGGAGGGCCTCACTAAGTAGCTGAGGCTGACTATGAACCCTGATCCTCCCATCTCAGCCTCCCAATTACTGGGATTACAAGCTTGTGCCACCACACCTGGTGATCCTATGATCCTCCTGTCTCAGGGGGATTACAGGTGTGCACCACCGAGTTTGGCTTATTTTATTTTATATAATATATATTTTATATAACATAAAATATATATTTTATATAATATATATATTGGTATTGGGAATTGAACCCAGGGACATTTTACCTCTGAGCTACACTTCCAGCCCTATTTTATTTTGAAACAGGGTCTCACTAAGTTGCTGAGGCTGGCCTCAAACATGAGATCCTCCTCTCTCAGCCTCCCAAGTACTGAGATTATATGGACCCATACCCAGTTTGGGTCCATCTCTTAATAGTGTTGCCTTAGGGATTAAATTTCTGTTATGGTTTGAATCTAGAAGGTCCAGCCAGGTGTGGTGGTGCATGCCTGTAGTCCCAGCACTTGGGAGGTTGAGACAAGAGGATCACAAGTTCACAGCCAGCCTCAGTAATTAAGTGAGTCCCTTGACAACTTAGCAAGGTCTCATTTCAAATAAAAAATAAAAGCTGGGCATGGTGGTGCACGCTTGTAATCCCAGTACTTGGGAGGCCGAGACAGGAGGATCACCAGTTCGAGGACAGCCTCATCAAGTAGTGAGACTCATCAACCTGATGAGACCCTGTTTCAAAATAAGAATAAGCCGGGCGTGGTGGCGCACGCTTGTAATCCCAGCATTTGGGAGGCTGAGACCGGAGGATCCGGGTTCGCGGCCAGCCTCAGCTACCTAGTGAGGCCTTCCGCAACTTAGTGAGACTCGGTTTCAAAATAAAGAATAAAAAATAGGGCTTGGGGGTATAGCTCAGAGATAGAACGCCCCTGAGTTCAATCCCCAGTACCGCAAAAAAAAAAAAAAAAAAAAAAGAAAATAGGCTGGGAGTGTAGTTTGGAGGTAGAATGCCCTTGCATTCAGTCCTCAGTACCACACACACACACACACACACAAACATTAAAAAGGGGTGGGGGGAGCTGGGCCTGGTGGCGCACGTTTATAATCCCAGCATTTGGGAGTCTGAGACCGGAAGATCTGGGTTCGAGGCCAGCCTCAGCTACTTAGTGAGGCACTCCGCAACTTAGACTCGGTTTCAAAATAAAGAATAAAAAATAGGGCTGGGGGTATAGCTCGGAGGTAGAATGCCCCTGAGTTCAATCCCCAGTACCGCAGGAAAAAAAAAAAAAAAGAATAAAAAAATAGGGCTGGGGGTATAGTTCAGAGGTAGAATGCCCCCGAGTTCAATTCCCAGTACCTCAAAAAAAACAAACAACAACAACAAAAAACAGTGTAAATGCTTTGTTTGCTGTATTGTTCAGGGAATAATAACAACAAAAACAAGGTCTGTATATATTTAGCACAGAAACAATTTTTTCCCAAGTATTTTTGATCCATAGTTAGTTGAATCTACAGGTGCAGACCTTGAAGCTACAGAGGGCCATATATACAGCCTCAGCAAGTAGTGAGACTCATCAACCTGATGAGACCCTGTTTCAAAGAACAAAATAGGCTGGGAGTGTAGTTTGGAGGTAGAATGCCATTGCATTCAGTCCTCAGTACCACACACACACACACACACACACACACACACACACACACACACACTCACATTATACTAATCTATAAGTAAGTTTCTAGCTAGGCATGGTGGCACACACCTGTAATCCCAGTACTTGGGAGGTTAAGACAGGAGGATCACAGGTTCAAGGACAGCCTCAGCAAGTAGTGAGACTCTCATCAACCTAGCAAGACTCTGTTTCAAATTAAAAATAAAGAAACAGGGCTGGGGGTATAGCTTGGAAGTAGAATGTCTTTGGGTTCAATCCACAGTACCAAAAATAAATAAATAAATAAATAAATAAGTAAGTAAATAAATTAAAGACTGGGAACTGGGCGTGGTGGTGCATGCTTGTAATCCCAGCATTTGGGAGGCTGAGACTGGAGGATCCGGGTTTGTGGCCAGCCTCAGCTACCTAGTGAGGCCTTCCGCAACTTAGTGAGACCCTGTTTCAAAATAAAGAATAAAAAATAGGGCTAGGGGTATAGCTCAGAGGTAGAATGCCCCCCTGGGTTCAATCCCCAGTACCAAAAAAAAAAAAAAAAAAAAAAGCCAAAAAACCTAGCATGGTGGTGCACATTTGCAGTCCCAGTATTTAGGAGGCTGAGACAGGAGAATTGCAGGTTCGTGCCCAGCCTAAGCTACTTAGTGAGGCCCTCTGCAACTTAGTGAGACCCTGTTTCAAAATAAAGAATAAAAAAATACGGCTGGGGGTATAGCTCGGAGGTAGAATGCCCCTGGGTTCAATCCCCAGTACCCGCCCCCCCCATACACACAAAATAGACAAAACACACTTCACAATTAAATGGATTCCAGGGTCAGTTAAGGAAAACCCAGATGAACCAGCTCCAGAAATTCTTCCTTGGCCAGAAATGCTGGTAAAGGGGCACCATTACATCAGATACACCAGGATGTGTGTTATGTAGCTTCTGAAAGTTCAGCCAAAAGAATGAAGCCCTTTAGCATTTGGAAAAACAAGAAAAGCATGCTTAAGTAAAGTTGTTGATATTATATTTCCTGATAAAAGAGGTAGTTTCTTTGGAAAATATTTGGTAACAGGTTACTTTTTCTGAGTCAATCTTCTGACTAAAAAGATTATCACTGACCTAAAAAAAAAAAATCCATTCTTTAGATAATACTGTTTCTGTTTCCGGGTTGGGAATGTATCTCATTGGTAGAGTGGTTGGTTAACATGTGCATGACCCTAGGGTTCGACCCCCAGCAAAAAAAGAAAAAACAACAACCAAAAACCCAAGCCGGGCATGGTGGCGCACGCTTGTAATCCCAGCATTCGGGAGGCTGAGACCGGAGGATCCGGGTTCGAGGCCAGCCTCAGCTACCTAGTGAGGCACGCCCCAACTTAGTGAGACCCGGTTTCAAAATAAAGAATAAAAAATAGGGCTAGGGGTATAGCTCGGAGGTAGAATGCCCCTGAGTTCAATCCCCAGTACCAC
>PVLC010017195.1:0-34413 GCA_004027655.1 Graphiurus murinus
CCAAATCAATGCAGCTTTCCTTCTGCCTTCAGTGACTGGTTTTGTTGGAAGGAGAAGAAAGGAAAGCGTGCGGAAAGGAAAAGGGAAGAGAAGAGAGAGAAGGTCTCAGACTCTAGGAACCCTGGGGCCAATCCTGGCCCCCCTCCTGCCTCAAGAGCCAGGGGCAGAACTAGGCAGCTCTCAGGCCATAGAGAAGTCCTCCAGAGGCTCTTTACTGCTGGATCCTTGGGAGCCACCAGGGTAACCATGGGTCAGGTCAGAGAATCTCAGGGTCACCAGTGACCCTGAAACTAGAAGGGCAATGACTGGATGTGCAGAGTAGCACAAGGCAAGAAGGAAAAGAGGTAGCATAGAGGTAGAATCTGGAGTGTGAGTGCCTGCATGCGTGTGTTGGAGGTGAGTGGGAGAAGATGTTCTGACTTTCAGCATTCCCTCTTCTATCATTTATTCATTCAGTTATTCGCTAACACATATTTATTGAGCACTTACTATCTTTCAGGGACTGTGCTGAGAAGGAAAGCATGGTAAATGTGACCCAGTGAGCTCCAGGCACAGGCTTTGAAACTGGACCTGCCTGCCTGGAGTCCTGGCTCCTCCCACCGAGGGCACAGGGTGGGACTGAGGCCATGACCACATCTGTCCCTGGGAATGATCTGTCCTGCAGCTGTGGAGCCAGAGACAGCCAGGCAGAGAAAGGGGAGGGAAGAATTCAGATTCCTGTTTCTTCTGTAAATGGGATTTCAGGTTCAAGGGCAGCCTTAGCAACGAGTCCCTTAGCACCTTAATGAGACCCTTTATTTCTTTTCTTTTTTCCTTCCTTCCTTCCTTCCTTCCTTCCTTCCTTCCTTCCTTCCTTCCTTCCTTCTTTCTTTTGTACTGGGGATTGGACCTAAAGGAGTTCTACCTCCCAGCTACACCCCCAGCCTGATTTTATTTCTTATTTGTAAACAGGGTCTCACTAGGTTGCTGAAAGCCTCTCTAAATTGCCAAGGCTAGCTTTGAACTGGTGATCCTCCTGTCTTAGCCTCCCAAGTACTGAGATTTCAAGCATGCACTACCACACCTGGCTCAAGACTGTTTAAAAATTAAAATGGTGCTGGGGATGTACCTGAGAAATAGAATGTTCCTGAGTTAAATCCCCAGTACTGAGCCAGGTATGGTGGCACACACTTGTAATCCCAGCATTTGGGAGGCAGAGACAGGAGGATCACAGGTTTGAAGTCAGCCTCAACAATCTAGTGAGGCTCTTAGCAACTTAGTGAGACCCTATTTTCAAATAAAAAAATAAAATAGGTCTAGGGGTATAGCCCAGAGGTAGAATGCCCCTGGGTTCCATCTCCAGTACCACAAAAAGGCAAAAGCAAAAACAAACAAACAAACAAACAAACAAAAAAACGGAGATAACTGGGCATGATGATGGGACATCCCTATAATTCCAGCTATCTGGGAGGCCAAGGTAGAAGTATTGGAACTTTGGGGCCAGCCTGGGAACCCTCCTGAGACCTTGTCTCAAAATAAGAAGAAAAAGGGCTGGCGACTGGGAGTGTAGCTCAATGTTTTAAAAAAGGAGCTAAAAGAGCCGGGCATGGTGGCGCACGCTTGTAATCCCAGCATTTGGGAGGCTGAGACCGGAGGATCCGGGTTCGCGGCCAGCCTCAGCTACCTAGTGAGGCATTCCGCAACTTAGTGAGACCCTGTTTCAAAATAAAGAATAAAAAATAGGGCTGGGGGTGTAGCTTGGAGGTAGAATGCCCCTGAGTTCAATCCCCAGTACTGCCAAAAAAAAAAAAGGAGCTAAAGGATGTGCCCCAGTGCCTGGCATATTATAGGCACCCCCTAATGATTATTAAATGAGGAGGGATCTTCAGGTATAAATGTGTGAGGGGACTCACAAGGTGCCCAAAGACTATGGAATTGGAAGCTAACAAGGAAGAGTGGGCTGGCTGGAAGGAGGGCCCAGTCAAGAAGGATTCCAGTGAGGAGGCGGACAGTGATTCCAAATCTAAGCTGTCATAAAATCCTGAGGGCACTGATTAAAAATATAGATTCCAAGCCAGGCATGGTGGCACACGCCTATAATCCCAGTACTTGGGAATCCATTCCCCAACCCTGGCCGTTTGATTCGAAGTCCTGGGCACTGTATTTTCTGCTCCTTGGGATCTGTAGGGTATCCGTATTGACTGGCATGTCATATGTCATATTGTGACACTTGTGTGATCTTGGATAGCAACAGCCCAGAGGGGAGTACAGGGTAGAACTGACGTCATTACAACACACATTGATGAAAAATGGTCTGTCCAATGCAGCTGTGGGTTCCTCGGGCAAGAGCAAGCTAGGCGGGGGTGACTCAGTGAGATGGGGCCCGGGAGGGAGAAAGGGAAGCTGAGCTGGGAGCTTGCAGAGCTCGGGGGAAGAGCTACAGAGCTACAGGTCAATCCAGCCAGCTAAATGGAATTCTAGATCTTTATTGGCTTTTTCTTTCTTTCTTTCTTTCTTTCTTTCTTTCTTTCTTTTTTTTACTCAGGGGCATTCTACCTCTGAGCTGCACCCTCAGTCCTGAGACTCTTGTTATGTTGTAGAGGCTGTTCTTGAACCTGCAATCCTCCTGTCTCAGCCTCCCAAGTACTGGGATTATAGGCGTGTACCCCACGCCCAACTCAGATTGTTTTAGAGCTTGCGACATCGACATCATAGTTTAAAACAAGCTGTCTTATTTCTCCATCGAAGATGAAAACAATGACTGTCCACATCAAGGAGGGAGGAGCTGGGCAGGGACCAGTTCCAAGTAGGTGACAAGTTCTCCAGCAGCCTGGGAGGCTCTAGGGAGAGACTCTGGGGTTCTAAGAAGTCAAGGAAACTCAGGTCCGGGAGCTGGCAGTAGCCATCAGTTCCTTCTCAGTGGCACATGTGTGGCAGCTCCAGACACATGGGTTCTAAAAGTGACAATGTGTGGCCTCTGGGGTCCCACTTCCAGAGTCCAAATTGTAGCTCTGAGCTAGGTGTGGTGGTCCATGCTTTTAATTTCAGTACTTGGGAGGCTGAGACAGGAGGATCACAGGTTTGAGGACAGCCTCAGCAATCCATTGAGACTCTGTTTCAACATAAAAAATGAGAAGGGCTGGGGGTATAGCTCGGAGATACAATGCCCCCGGGTATAATCCTCAATATCAAAAAGAAAAAGCTTCTCTGGAGCTTAGCTCAGTTTTGACCCTCAGGAAGTACTCTGTAGATGCTGCCATCGTGATCTCTTCAGCTGGTAATAACTGAGCTAAAGGAAAGAAAAGTCTTTCTCCCACCCCTACCTCATCCCCAAACTCAACTCCACTGGCGCCCCACCAGCTCAGCTCGGGGTTGAGCTAATGATGTGAGAGGCTGGTGAGCTATGGTCTGCTTTCCTACCTTCAGCACATGTTTATTGCACGTCCACTGTGGGCCAGGGCGGAGGTGAGAGAGGGCGTGCAGGGCTCGGGGCTCAGTCTTGGGCAGCTGGGCCTTGGAGGGCCTCTTTATGCTCCTTGGCCTCCTTTCCTCTGAGCAGCTGTTGCCCTGACCCAAAAAGGCCTATGGTCTGGGATGGACTCCTATACCCAGGGGCGTTGGCCCGTCCTTGCTCAGCTACTACTTTGTGGTCTGTGGGTGGTCCGGCAGGTCCTTGTGCCCTGCTTTGTTCCGTTGTAAATGAGGAGCAGGGGCTTCACAGGTGCTGTCCTCAGTCTGTGTGTGGACAGTTGATGAGGGCCCTGATCTGGGAAAAGGTGCTACACTGTTGGCTGCGAGAATTGCCAGATGGGAACAGAGGCAACGTCACCAACTGTACCTGGGACCCAGCCAACCGCTTCAGGGCACCGAAAACAAGCAGAATCTCTCTAATCTCCTCATTGAAAAACAAAACATTTAAAGCCAATATTTATTGAGGGCTGACTATGTTCCAAGCCCCTGATAAACATTTTACAAGGAATTAGAGGGAATAAGAACATAAAAGAGTAAAAGAAAGAAAAAACGTTTTATAAGGAATGATGTTCATTCCAGCAATCCTCTGGGCCTGAAGCTGTGTGTGTGTGTGTGTGTGTGTGTGTGTGTGTGTGTGTGTGTGTGTGTGTGTGTGTTATTTGGGATTGGACCCAGAGGCATTCTATTTGCGAGCTACACCTCCAGCCCTACTTTTCATTCTTTTTTATTCTGAAACAGGGTCTCACTAAGTTGCAGAGGGCCTCGCTAAGTTGCTGAGACTGGCCTCAATCCTGTGATCCTTCTGTCTCAGCCTCCCATGTACTGAGATTACAAGTGTGGGCCACCACACCCGGCTCTGAGGTTGTTTTTATTCATTCTGTTAATGAGTAAACTGAGGCTTAGTGATATGGCTACCCTCAAGAGCTCTGCCAAGCTAGGATAGAATGAGACGACCTTTAGCCTGCAACTGATAGGTCCACTGTCTCCTTTGATCTGTGAGAACTTCAGGCTCTGGGGGGTTTTCAGGAGGAGTGTTCTGTGCTCTCTGCTTGTTCCTGTGAAAGGGGATTAGTTCAGATCATCTAACCTGTCCTTCCTCTCCAAGTCTTGGCTGTGACCCACTGGGACATGGGTGCTATCTCTCAGCACCATCTAGTGGCAGGATGGTTTGTTTGATGTCTCAAAGGACCCTAAGCCCCAGCATTGACTCCCAGTCATGCCTAGGGCCAGGACCATTTCCTTCTGATCCAACCACTGCATTTTGGTCACCTCAAAATATTGTCCTTAGCTGAGTGTGGCGGTGTACTCCTGTAATCCCAGTATTTGGGAGGCTGAGAGAGGAGGATCGCAGGTTTGAGGACAGCCTCAGCAAGTAGTGAGACTCTCATTAACTCAGTGAGACCCTGTTTCAAAATAAAAATAAAATAGGGCTGGGAGTGTAGCTCAGAGGCAAAATGCTCCTGGGTTCAATCTCCAGTGCCAAAAGGAAAAAAAAAAAAAGAAGAAGTTGTGGTTAGTGGGGCTTGAAGCTCTGCTTAAAGTGAAGACATTAGCTGCACACTTTCTTCCTGTTCAATTTTTATATAGTTTCAGGAACAGGGATAGGAGAACTTGGTAATTTTAAAAGACTAGGGTGTATGGGCTGGGAGAGTAGGTAGCTGAGTGATGGAGCAGGTGAGAGGCCCTAGGTTCAGTCCCCAGTAAACACGCCCTCCCTCAAAAAAAAAAAAAAAAAGAAAAAAGAAAAAGAAAGAAAGAAGTACGGAAAGATAAACATCCTCCTCTTTCCTAGCTCTAAGCTCCTGGCTTGAAGCAATGTGCACCTCCTCCTTGCTTGCAAAGCACAAGACTCAAAGCAGTAGGCACAGACTGTCAACTGGGCACTCATCCAGACAGATGTGTCACCTAGCCATGCCACACAGGCAAGGGACAGGAAGAGAGTCCTGTGCATAACGTCCAACTGCAGGTTAAGCATCATCTTTGCTCCGGCGAATAAAGTGATGGGCCACAGAGTTGGAGCTAGAGTCCAGAAGTCTCCATGCTGTGTCAGGGACTCTATCCTGCACAGGTAGAAGTGAGCTTTGGAGTTTTCAGAGAGCTAATATGGATCCTCCACTGTTTAATAGAGGAATTTCTGCATTTCCAGGCTCTGAATTTCCTGGTCTGTTTCCAGAAGAGGAATACTAATCCGTTTCCCTTCACAGAGTGGGCCAGCCCAAAGGAGCCAGATAGAGGTGACATACAGGCTTCCTACATAAGAAGGGAGGCCAGGAGTGGAGCAGAATGGGCAGATTCCTAGGAGGGACTCCAGGAGGCATTGCTCTGGAGGTGACACAGGTGGCTGCTCCTTCCCAACACAACACGCACCACTGGCCATTGAGGAAATCCTTAGATGGCTTCTGGAATGGTCTGATTCTGAATGCACAAATTCCCTTGCCACAGAGGAGCCTACAGATGTGGACTCAGGATCTCTGTAACAAAATCCACTCCTGGGAAAATGTGGTTCCTTGGGGAAGCAAAAAATTTTAGTGCTGAAATAAATCCACTGCAATACTCAAAATAAGTTTTCCTAAATATATTTGCCACTTAAGCCAGGGCAAATTATTCACTCTGAACACGGACATGCCAATCCAGAACAGAGGGCCTGATCCTTCTGTGCTCTTCTTCTTTTGTGTCATTAGGAACCTTGCTGTTCCTCCTTCCATGACCCCAGAAATGTACACATGTAAGATCAGAAGGAAGCTTCTTACAGAGGCAGAGATCCTTGAGATTTTTCTAGGGTCTAGATCCTTGTTTTCACTAACATGGCATTTTATGATTCTTGTCCTTTCTTGAGCTACACCATTGAATATTTCTCATAAGTCATGTTAGGAGAAGGATGAGAGGTACCTCCAAATATTTATAGCAGCAATTTATATTAAGAAAAAAAGCTGGGCCTGGTGGCACACACTTGTAATCTCAGTACTTGGGAGGCTGAGACTGGAGGATCCGGGTTTACGGCCAGCCTTAGCTACTTAGTGAGGCCCTCCATACCTTAGTGAGACCCTGTTTCAAAAACAATAGGGCCGGGATGTAGCTTGGAGGTAGAATGCCCCTGGGTTCAATCCCTAGTACCGCATAAAGAATCAAAGAAAAAAAAAAAGAATACAGCTGGACATGGTGGCACACATGGCCAAAACAGGAGGATCACAGGTTCAAGGCCAGCTTCAGCAACTTAACAAAATCCTGTTTCAAAGTTCAAAAATCAAATAGAGCTAGGCATGGTGGCACATGCATGTAATCCCAGTACTTGGGAGACTGACACTTGAGGATCGCAGGTTCAAGGATAGCCTCAGCAAGTAGTGAGGCTTTTGTCAACTTAGTGAGACCTTGTTTTTTTTGTTTTGTTTTGTTTTTTGGGGTTTTTTTGCGGTACTGGGGATTGAACTCAGGGGCATTCTACCTCCGAGCTATACCCCCAGCTCTATTTTTTATTCTTTATTTTGAAACCGAGTCTCACTAAGTTGCAGAGTGCCTCACTAGGTAGCTGAGGCTAGCCACGAACCCAGATCCTCCGGTCTCAGCCTCCCGAATGCTGGGATTACAAGCGTGCGCCACCACGCCCGGCTGAGACCTTGTTTCAAAATAAAAATTAAAATATAGTGCTGGGGTGTAGCTCAAAAGCAGAATGCCCCTGGGTTCAGTTCCCAATACCAAAATAAATAAATAAATAAGGCTAGGGGTGTGGCTTGTAGGTAAAATGCCCTTGGGTTCGATCCCCAGGACCAAACAACAAAAAGAATATAATCTAAATTTCCATCAATGGGGACCTAGTAAGTAAAATATTATTATGATGATTCATCTAGAAAATAAAATACTATGCAACCATAAAAATTGAAGATGAAGAATTACATTTATTGACATAGAAAGGCATTTGTTACTTAATGTCAAGTGAAACAATTTCTAGAAAAGTATGTAGAATATTATTTATTTTATATAAAACCATGCACACACAGCTATAGGTATATGTGTGTATATAAATATGGGTAGAAGGTTTTTTTCCCAAAAAAACATTAACAGTAAAACCAGGCGTGGTGGCGCACACTTGTAATCCCAGCATTTGGGAGACTGAGACTGGAGGATCCGGGTTGGCGGCCAGCCTCAGCTGCTTAGTGAGGTCCTCCGCAACTTAGTGAGACCCTGTTTCAAAATAAAGAATAAAAAAATAAGCCGGGCGTGGTGGCGCACGCTTGTAATCCCAGCATTCGGGAGGCTGAGACCGGAGGATCTGGGTTCGAGGCCAGCCTCAGCTACCTAGTGAGGCACTCCGCAACTTAGTGAGACTCGGTTTCAAAATAAAGAATAAAAAATAGGGCTGGGGGTATAGCTCGGAGGTAGAATGCCCCTGAGTTCAATTCCCAGTACCGCCAAAAAAAAACCAAAAAAAGAATAAAAAAATAGGGCTGGGGGTATGGCTCGGAGGTAGAATGCCCCCAGGTTCCATCGCCAGTACCGCAAAAAACAAACAAAAAATATTAACAGTGATATCTTTGGGTACAGAAATTTGATATAATGTTTTTAGTTTCTGTTTTGTCCTTTTCTATAATTATGTAAACATTTTATAAGGAGTATGAATCATTTTTCTTATAAAGCTATTAAAATGTTTTAAAGGTATTGATCTCATGAGTCAGGGAGAAAGCTGAGATTCAGGGAGGTTGACAGCTCAATAAAGCCACAACCTGTCAGTCCAAGAGGCAGAGTGCCCCCACCCCATAACCACCCAGCCCTCAGGTGTGATGCCAGGCCTTGAGTCCTGCCTCCCACAGGCAAAGATACCAGGCAGCATATGTCAGTGGGGGCCTGGGGAAGCTGGGGATCAGTGTTCAGATCAGAGGGAACTCCCATGCTTCTGATAGCGTTTGGATCCCTATTATCTCTGCAAAGCAATTAAACTGTGACCACAACAGCATTACCGGATTCCTATTATGCAGTGTGTTCTTGTGGGCTGGCCAGTGTCCAGGTCTTGAAGAAGCAGGCACTAGTCTGGGGACAGAGTTAAGTTGAGCCCCTGCCAGGGGCAGGATGTTTTCAGCCATTTTCTCCACTTGAGGAAAGAAAGACCGAGAAGCTAGTTGGGCGGAGTCCGGAGGCCTGACCATGAGAGGTTCTGGTGGGAAGAGCAGAGCCAGTGATTTCAAGGAGGAGTCCTGAGCTTGACTTCCCTCCCTCTACCCCCTCTCACCCCTCCATGGCCACCTGTGTTTGTCTACCCCCCTCACTGCAGCACCAGAGGCCCTCATGACTCTCCTTTGGACACTCTTACGGTTCTGGGCACCACCCAACTCAATTCGGTCTGATGAAAAATTAGCACTGAGGGTAGAGATTGGGGCCCACTGGGGCCCACACGCACAGAACATGAATTTGGACTGTGTGTGTGTGTGTGTGTGTGTGTGTGTGTGTGTGTGTGTGTGTATTAGTGGAAGCTGAACAAAAAGGTGTTCTACCACTGAGCTACACCCCCAGCCCTATTTTATTTTATTTTGAAACAGGGTCTCACTAAGTTGCCAAGGGCCTCACTAAGTTGTTGAGACTGGCCTTGTGCCCGTGATCCTTCTGCCTCAGCCTCCCAAGTACTGGAATTATAGGCTTGTGCCACCATGTCTGGCTTGAATTTGGGATTTGTATGTGTGTGTGTGTGTGTGTGTGTGTGTGTGTGTGTGTGTGTGTGTTACTAGGGATTGAATTCAAGGGGATTTTACATCTGAGCTATACTCTCAGCCCTATTTTATTTATTTATTTTTTGGGGGGTGGTACTGGGGATTGATTCCAGGGGCAGTCTACCTCTGAGCTACACCCACAGCCCAATTTTTTAAATTCTTTATTTTGAAACAGAGTCTCGCTAAATTGCAAAAGGCCTCACTAAGTATCTGAGGCTGGCCGCGAAACTGTGATTCTCCTTGTCTCAGCCTCCCAAGTACTGGGATTACAAGTGTGCACCACCGTACTTTGCTCATCATCATCATCATCATCATCATTATTAATTAATTAGTTAATTAATTAATTTTGAAACAGGGCCTCACTAAATTAATCCTCCTGTCTCAGCTTCCCAAGTACTGAGATTTTAGGTGTGCACCTCCATGCCCAGCTTTGAATTTGGATTTAAACAGTAAAAATGAAGGACATGGTAGAATATTAGTCTCCAAGCACATAACTAGAGGGCACATACAGGGTCAATTTCCTTTCCTACAGTAACAATTTCCTTTCCTAGCCTATCCACTCTGAACACAGACATGCAGATTTAGAACAAAGGGCCCATCCTCTCTGTGCTCTTCTTTTGTGTCTGGGAACCCCACTATTCTTTCCTCCCTGACCCCAGGCCCCTCTACTTTATTCCCTGGGGAGGTCACAGCTCTACTAACCTGACATTATTGCCCACAGATATGAAGAGAAAACGAATCCCACTAAAGTTGTCCTGTCCCTTTCCCACATCCGTACATTGCAAAAGAACAAAGAGAAAGTGGACCTTGGCCCCAAGCTGCGAGTGAGAAGGAGCAACCGGAGACTTTTGTCAGAAAGGAATGTATACATTTACAAATGCTGGTCAAATTCTGAGCCAGAGCCAGAGAGTTTACTTAAAAGGCTGGTAGAGATAAAGCTGACCATGGACTCAGCCCTACTGTGGGACACAAATCACCCCAGATTTCCCACTGCCTGGGAGGCGCAGCATGGAGGGTGGGGAGGCAGCTCAGCAGTAGAGTGCTTACCCAACATGTGCAAGACCCTGGATTCAATCCTCAGGATCACACAACCCAGCAAGCCAACACACAAAGCGGTCACTTAGGACATGGGGCAATGCTTTGTCACGGATCCGCATGTACAGCCCTCATCTTCCATAAGTGTAGGTCTCCATCTTTGTTACCTGTAGGACTCTACTCCTTAGCACAGTGGTTGTTGGGTGGAACAAGTTCCTTGGAGTCAGGAACCTGGACCTCAAAATAGCACTGTGCCAGGTAAGAGAAGACACGAAATACGCGTTTATTAATTAGTGTCTGAGACTAATGAGACACCTCAATTGAGCTAATTCCCCTGACAAAACAGAGTCCCTGGGGCCGTCAGCTCCTCAGTCTTATGTAGCCTCTCCTGAAGGTGGCAGAGTTCTAGAAGATTCAGGAGGAGGAGGGTGAAAAGAGTAGAGACAGGCTCTACCCTACCTGCTGTGATGCAGTCCACACACCCAGGTCTGGGCCAGCCTGCCTGTCAGCCAGCTCCTCTGGGAGAAATCTTTTGACTCAAATCTACAAAAAGAAAACTTTTTTCCCACTCTACCCCATTCTAAGACCTAGTAGGGCCAGGCCTGGAGCTTGGAAGAGATGTTGTGATAGAAATTCTTAACCTATTAATGTTGCCAAGTCTCAAGATATCCTCGTGCAATCACTGCGTCTGGCTGCAATTTCTCTTTGAACTGATATGGTGAAGTTGGGACAGGCACACAGTGTCCCAGAGGGAGAATAGCTTAGATAGCAGCATGAAAGCTTTTAGCTGCAAAGTCTTCTCATAACCAGGCTCGCCTTCACAATACTCCTTTGTCCCTCCTCAGACTATTAAGCCCCTTGTATCCTGGCAAAGGGAGGCACAGAGGGGAGGTGACCAGCATGGAGTTTGGCTTTTTTAATCTCCAGGGCAGAAATTCTTTTAAATATGCCCAGCACCTGGGCTGACTGCTGAGTCGGAAATGAGAGCTGCAGAATGGGGGTGGGGGTAGAGGAGTGGGTGCAGAGTAGGGGCTCTCCCCAGATTCCCAAGTGTCCTAGTCAGCTCTCTCTCCAAGGGATTTACAGCCTTCACAGTTAAACCCACACTTGGAAGTACGAAGTGGGGTGGCTTCAACGTATGTTCATAGGCTTCCTTTGATTTCTTTAGCTTTGGCCTTTCCTCCTCCTTAATACTGTCCGTCTTATGAACCTGCACTAATTTTCAGGGCTGACTTACTACACACACATTAATGTCTTAATGCTTTATGGATGAATTCACATTATCATAGAACTGTGAGTTCTTTGTTTTCAGGCTCAAGGTGTTATAAGTCCTCCCCAGCCCTTCCTTATCTAATGCATTTTAAAAATGATGATGATGATGAAAAAAGAAAGAGGATATGACTTTTAAATATCACCAAAGTAGTTGGGCATGGTGGTGCATATCTATAATCCCAGTACTTGGGAGGCTGAGAGAAGAGGATTGCAGGTTCAAGACCGTTCAGAATAATTAAGCCCGCCCCTATCTCAAAAAATAAAAAAGGTAGGAGGGGGGACAAAAATAAATATGGATCCCCAAAGCAAGGCTGGGGATTTAGGTCAGTAATAGAGCATGTGCTTAGCGCGGGTAAGAACCTAGGTTCAATCCCCAGCACCAACTAATATATATATATATTTGGGGAGAATATATATATATATCCCCAAAGTAGTAAGACACATTGTTTTGAGAGCTCTGTGAAAGTATATGTCCCTTTCCCACTTGGCCATATATATAGCAAACCTGATAAACCTAAGTCAATTTGATCAGGCCTAATATCTCTTCTTCCTCTACAGGTACCTCTTACCATCCTTTGGTGACATTTTATAGACATTAAGGAATCCTTAACAAGCTTTTGCCTTTGCTTCCCCTATCACAATCCAACCACTCAATAGCTGTGCAAAGTCCACTAAAAGTCTGCCTTTGTAATGTAACTTATGGGCTTACCCTAACATAAACTGTGAACTTTGGATGACAACATGTCATCCAGTTTTACCAACCCCTACTACAAGAGAGGTGGCATTACAGTATCTATGTCCTCAGAGCCTCTTGCCACTTTCTTGAGATTTACCTGTTTCTCCCTTCACCTTTTCTCATAACAGAGAACCTTGCAAGGAACAGTGAGATGCCACCGTGCATATATTATAATGGCCCAAATCCAGAACACTGATAATACCAAATGCTGGTGAGGATGTGGAGCAACAGAAACTCTCATTCATTGTGGGACTGCAAAAATGGTACAGCTACTTTAGAGGACAGTCTTCTTCCTCCTCCTTCTCCTCTCCCCCCCCCCCCCCCTTCTTCTTCTTCTTTCTGTACTGGGGATTGAACCCAGGGGAATTCTACCTCCGAGCTACACCCCCCACCCCGAGTCCTATTTTTTTATTCTTTAGTTTGAAACAGGGTCTCACTAAGTTTCGGATGGCCTCACTAAGTAGCTGAGGCTGGCCTCAAACCCAATCCTCCGGTCTCAGCCTCCCAAGTACTGGGATTACAAGTGTGTGCCACCACGCCTGGCTTCTTTTTTCTTCTTCTCTTCTTCCTTTTTTTTTTTTTTCCCCCTTTTGTACCAAGGATTGAACCCAGGAGCATTCTACCTCTAAGCTACACCCCATACCCAGCACTTTCTATTTTTTATTTTGAAACTGTCTAAGTAGCTGAGAGTCTTGCTAAGTTGCTGAGGCTGGGGTGGAATATGTGATCCCCCTGTCTCAGCCTCCCAAGTACTGGGATTACAGGTGTGCACCACCATGTCTGACTGGAGATTTCTTATTAAACTAGACATACTGTCACTACTATTTAGCAGTCCCACTCCTCAGTATTTATCCAAAGGAGTTGAAAACTTACATCCACATCAAAATCTTCCTACAGCGTATAGCATACAGGTTTGTTGTTGTTGTTGTTTTGTGATACTAGGGATTGAACTCAGGGGCGTTCTACCTTCGAGCTATACCCCCAGCCCTATTTTTTATTCTTTATTTTGAAACTGAGTCTCACTAAGTTGCGGAGTGCCTCACTAGGTAGCTGAGGCTGGCTGCGAACCCGGATCCTCCAGTCTCAGCCTCCCGAATGCTGGGATTACAAACGTGCGCCACCACGCCCGGCTCTGCATACAGTTTATAGGAGCTTTATTTACTTATTTTTTGGCACTGGGGATTGAACCCAGGGTCTCACACGTGGTGGGCAAGTACTCTATCACTGGGCTACACCCCCAGCCAGCAGCTTTGCTCTTAATTGTCATAACTTGGAAACAACTAAGATGCTCTTCTTTAGGTGAATGGATAAATAAACTGTGGTACCTTCAGACAATGGAATATTAGTCAGTGCTAAAAAGAAATGAGAGATCCAGTCATGAAACAAGGAGGGGAAACTTAAGTATTTATTATAAATGAAAGATGCCACACTGATGAAAAGGCTACAAACTGTACGATTCCATCTATATGATGTTCTGGGAAGAATAAATCTATAGAGACAGTGAAAAGAACAGTGATTGCCAGGGAAGGGAGAGATTAATCAGCAGAGGAAAGAGGTTTTTATGGCCCTGAAAATATTCTGTATGATTCTATGATAGTCGATACATGTGATTATACATTTGTCCAAACCCATAAAATGTTCAACACCAAGAGTAAACCTGAATATGAACTATGGACTTTGAGTGATAACAATGTGTCATCCTACCATCCTATCTGGTGGTAGGATGTAGATAAACAGGAATGCTATGCATGCAGGAGTCTGAGGCTATATGGGAAATCTGTGTACTTTCTGCTCATATTTGCTGTGAACCTAAGTGCTCTAAAAATAGTCTAGATCAGGTATGGAGGCACACTCCTGTAGTCCCACCTACTTAGGAGGCTGAGGCAGGAGAATCCCAAGTTTGGGCAACATAGCAAGACCCTGTCTAAAAAAAAAAAAAAAAAAAAAAAAAAAGGAGGGGGTAGCTATTAAAAATAAAATAGAAGCCAGGCGTGGTGGGACATGCTTGCAATCTCAGTACTTGGGAGGCTGAGACAGGAGGATCACAGGTTCCTGGCCAGCTCAGCAACAGGAGGCCCTCTGCAACTTAGTGAGACCTCATTTCAAAATAAACAATAAAATAGGACTGGAGGTATAGCTCAGAGGTAGAACGCCCTTGGGTTCAATCCCCAGAATCCCCAGTAGCCCCCCCACACACACAACACAACCAGGGCACTGAATAAGGTATAAATTGCCCATGCTGCTTGCTTCTGCCTCTCATGGATATCTGCGATTTGGGGTTACTTAGCCTCCTTTCCCTTCCTTTGGTACAGCCCCTGTGTCAAGATTACTGCTTACTGAGCTGGGAAGACTCACACCAGGGGGTCCTGCTAGAGTCTTCCATGGCCCAGAGGAAAGGTGAATGCATGATTCAACCTGGGGAAATTTAACTCTATACTTGATAAAAACAATGGGTGCCTAGTTTTTGTAGTAGCAAAAAGCCTTGAGGAGACTATTTTTTCCCATGACTTAGACTCCCAAGCCTGGCCTGGTCCTTGTCTTTTCAAGCTTGTTTTTTTATCAAATTTGTGTGTCACCTGATCATATCCTTCCAATAAATTCTTGTTAGACTTAAGATAGCAGAAGTACATTTCTGTTGCTTGTATTTGTACTGAGGATTGAACCCAGGGGCATTCTACCTCCAAGCTACACCTCCTGCCAAATTTTATTTTTTGTTTTGAAACAAGGTCTTGCTAGGTTCCTGAGAGTCTTGCTATGTGGCTGAGGCTGTCCTCTAACCTGGGATTACCACGCTCATCTTATTTTTATTTTGAGACAGGGTCTCACCAAGTTGCCCAGGCTGGCCTTGAACTTGTGATTCTCCTGTCTCAGCATCCCAATCCTTTGTGAATTCAGATGTGCACCTCTACACCTGCCACTTTCCTTAGGATGTCTATGCCCCCTTTCCTCCTCCTCCTCCTCCTCCTTCTTCTTCTTCTTCTTCTTCTTCTTTTTTTTTTCTTTTGCAGTACAGGAGATGGAACCCAGGGGCATTCTACCTCCGAGCTAAATCCCCAGTGCTAATTTTTATTCCTTATTTTGAAACAGGGTCTCACTAAGTTGCAGAGGGCCTCACTAAGTAGCTGAGGCTGGCCGCAAACCTGGATCCTCCAGTCTCAGCCTCCCAAGTACTGAGATTATAAGCGTGTGCCACCACGCCCGGCTCTTTCCTTCCTATTTTAAGAAAAGACTATTGCAGAAACTCTCCCTATTTTCAAATGTAGCATGTTACCTCTTACCAGGACTGTAAGACCTTCCACCCCATTTCTCTCTCACTCTGCTTGTTTTCCTGTAAAGCTGATCCAAATAACTCCAAGCTCAAGATTGTCTTCCACACTGATGCTTCCTCTGCTTCTACCTCACCTACCCCCTGCCCCCCTCTCTCTCCATATCATCTGTGACAGACTGTATGTGGTCCTCTCTTGATCTCCAGTTTCTGGGATCCGGCTCCCTCCCAGACCCTTTCTCATCTGGCTTCGGGCCAGTCCCTCCACAGAAATTACTCTCCCGAGCCACATCTCTCCTGACTTGCGGTCAGAGGGCAACCCCCAGGGAACCAATCCTTTCTAACAAGCATAAAGAAATCCTTCTGATTCCTTTCGAAAGTCATCAAGAACATTCCTTATGGTGGAGACAAGAGCAAGCCCTTTATGCATGGTTTGCTTTGGAGGAAAGGCAGAAAAGTTCTTGTCCTTCGGAAAATATGCCTAAGAACCTAATTTGCTCAAGGCTCTTTCAAGACTACAAAGATACTTGAAATAATTTTCCCTGATTGGTGGTGGAAGGGAGGGGGTGAAGAGAACTCACATGAACTGTCTATGGTGACAGGGACTTTCCATGACGGTATGGAGCCACTGCTATGTATTACCTACGTGCTATGTGCCTGCACAGGAAGTGCCCGTATGTATCATCTTATTCTTACTACAGCCCTAAGAGTGGGTGTAATTGCCATTTCCACTTTGCAGATGAGGAAGTAGGCTGAGGAAGGTTAAATGAACTGCTTTAAGACATCTAACTAGGATGTGGAGTCTATACTCAAATCCAGGTCTGGGGAACATATTCTAGTTTATAGAATGCAGTGTTACCCAATTCTAGAATTGCAAGTAAAATTAAGACCTTAAAAAAAAAAAAGGGAAATCCAGGTCTGCCTGTGTAAAATCTACCACCTTGGTCCACAACACTGCTCTCCTTTCCTTGATAAAACAAGAAGGAAAAAGAGGGTCTGGCATTCTTTGGTGTGTATTAGTGCAGGGCCCCTCTACCTTCAATCCACACATGAACAACTACAACCATGATTACTATACCTACTGTCACCTGAGGCCACCTTTCCAATCCCTTCCTAAAACACTGTGCAGGCCTCAGTAGTCTTTTGGTAAAAAGCCAGGGGACCCACTCACTGAGACAGATGCTATTTTAAGTCCACTGCTGCAGTAGACTGCTCTGCCCCATACCTGCTGATTTAATGTGACATCTTGGTGCACATGGAAAGGTGTCCAAAGACCTGAATTTGAACTGCATTTTGTTGCTGTTATCGTTGTTTTCTTCTTTTGGTACTGTGGATTGAATCTGGGAGGGGTGCTCTACCAGTGAACTGTATCCACAGCCTCCCTCCCTCCCACCACCACCACCTTTATTTGTGATACTGAGGATTGAGCCCAGGGACATTCTACCTCTGAGCTCCACCCCTTACCCTAAGTTTTGAGGCAGAGTCTCACTAAGTTGCTGAAGGTCTTGCTAAATTGTTGAGGCTGGCCTCAAACTTGCAATCTTTTTGTCTTAGCCTCCTAAGTACTGGGGTTACAGGCATACATCACCATGCCTGGCTCCTAGCCCTTAAAAAAAATACATATATATGTATATACTTTGAGATAGTGTCTTGTTACGTTTCCCAGGCTGGCTTCAAACTTGAGATCCTCCTGCCTCAGCATCTTGAATTGCTGGGACTACAGGTGTGTGCCACCACACCCAGTATTTGCACGCGAGCGTGTGTGTGTGTGTGTGTGTGTGTGTGAGAGAGAGAGAGAGAGAGAGAGAGAGAGAGAGAGAGAGAGAGAGACTAGAGATTGAACCCAGAGGCATTCTACCTCAGAGCTATACCCCAGCCCTTCTTTTATTTTTTGTTTTTGAAACAGGGTCTTGCTAGGTTGCTGAGAGTTTTGCTATGCTGCTTAGGCTGTCCTTGAACCTGTGATCCTCTTGTTTCAGCCTCCCAAGTACTGAAATTAAAGGCATGTGCCACCATGCCCAGCTTACACTTTTCTTGTATTAGCAATCTAACCTAGCCAAATCATAAACTGCTCTTAGCCTTGATTTCCTCATTTATTTATTTATTTATTTTGCGGTACTGGGGATTGAACTCAGGGGCATTCTACCTCTGAGCTACACCCCCAGCCCTATTTTTTTATTCTTTATTTTGAAACCGAGTCTCACTAAGTTGCGGAGTGCCTCACTAGGTAGCTGAGGCTGGCCGCGAACCCGGATCCTCCGGTCTCAGCCTCCCGAATGCTGGGATTACAAGCGTGTGCCACCACGCCCGGCTGATTTCCTCATTTATTTAGTGAGGGATAGAAATAGTTGCCCAACCCAAAGAGAGAAGATTTGTCAACTGTAAGGCACTGTCTGAATTGTTAGTAAGAAATGATTCCTAATGTAAGAATGAGGAAAATCCTGATCATAATAAGCCCATGGGAGAACTGGATAGAGATTGGATGATGCCAAGCCTTGTGCCTTAGTTTCTAACTCTCCTTCTTTGTGATTCTGTAACTGGCATCATGGCTTCTATACTAAGGATGAAAATATTAATATTGTATATGAAAAAATTTTCTTTGACCTCAAGTCTTATTTTTTGCCTCTGATTTTAAGAGAGATTAATTTTTGTGGGCCCCTAAAAATATTGTTGGCACTAGACACTGAGTTTACCCTGCCTAATGGATAAGTTGCCGGGAATTCAGATCTTACTGCCTTTCCAGCCTATTATGCCTTCCTCTGCGCAATGCTGCCTCCCAGAGACCAGAAGAGAGCCAAGTCAGCTGCCAAGCACACAGGGAGTAGGAGTACCCCACTTCCCTTGTGGCCATGGGGACAAAGGATGTCCCTCTTTGTCAGTTGGTCATTGCCTCGAGACTTAATGAAGCTGCTTCTTGCTAAGGTGTCCCCAAGAGGGGCCTATCTCTAACAATGTCTTAGGCACAGCCCACATGTCCGCTTTGCAAGCCTGACCCCTTCTCCCTTCTCCCTGCCTTACGTCCAGCAGAAAACAGTTTCTTGTCATTGAAAGCCTCCCAAGTGCCGAAGACTTTACATGCATTATGTCAGAGGGTCATCACAGTATATTTAAGAAGGAGGTGATGTATCTCTATTACACAGAGGAAAATAATGAAGGTCAAGAGCTCTTTTCAGTGGCATCTCTTGGCTATGTCTTTCCTATACAGGTTTGAGGAACCCACAATAACTCCCTCTGTCCCTGTTGGAAATCCAGTGGTTTTCCTAGAGAAGAATGGGTCGGCCAGCCCAAGAACAGGCTGTGTCTGGGGATGGGCATAGAGCTCCTGCTCTGCATGCCTACTCCCAGTTTTGGGATGCACCTTTGTTGATCTTTGAATATCCTGGCCATGGACAGGTGGTTGATGGAAGACCCATGGCCCCATCAGGCAGTGAGGGGAAGACACAGGATCAGGTTAGGTTCCAAGAGTAGGAAAGCAGCCCAGAGTGAGACAAGACTGGCTGGATGAGACTCAGGTCCGTCCTGGAAGATTCTGTGCTGCCTTGGACCTCAGAGAGCTTTGTCCCTGGGGCATGTTATAAAAAGGGGTAAGAACTGCAGTCTCTCTTGTCATCCCTTTCCCTACTTTTTCATCTCCCTTTAGGTGTGTGTGTATGTGTGTGTGTGTGTGTGTGTGTGTGTGTGTGTGTACACCTGTTTACACTGGGAGTTCAACCCAAGGCCTCCTGAATGCTACATACTTGTTTTACCACTTAGACCTCCAGCCCCAGGGAAACAGCCATGAGACCCCTCAGGTCAGGCTTGGGCACACACAGAGGGTGTGCAGAAATTAAAAATGGGCAATGTTGCCGGGCGTGGTGGTGCACGTTTGTAATCCCAGCATTTGGGAGGCTGAGACCGGAGGATCCGGGTTCGAGGCCAGCCTCAGCTACCTAGTGAGGCACTCCGAAACTTACTGAGACCTGGTTTCAAAATAAAGAATAAAAAATAGGGGTTGGGGGTATAGCTCGGAGGTAGAATGCCCCTGAGTTCAATTCCCAGTACCGCAAAAAAAAAAAAAGGGCAACCTCAGCGGGGTGTGGTGGCGCATGCTTGAAATCCCAGTACTTGGGAGGCTGAGACTGGAGGATCTGGTTGGCCTCGCTGCCAGCGTCAGCTACTTAGTGAGACCCTGTTTCAAAATAAAGAATAAAAAATAGGGCTGGGGGTGTAGCTCAGAGGTAGAATGCCCCCTGGGGTCCATCCCCAGCACCACAAGAAAAAAAAAAAGAGAGAGAGAGAAATGGGCAACATCTCTGAATAAGGACCCCCCCTCGCCCCCGCCAGGTGGCATAAAATTTTTTAAATGTCCTTTCTTTATGGCTGAGGAGCCTAGCACCAGACCCAAGAACTGGAGTGAGAAAGGGAGATTTCATTCCCACTGTGGACTTGGCCTTTCTGCAAGACCCAGAACCAGTCCCAGGAGCCTGTCTCCTCCTCCTCCTCTGGGCTACTGATGTCCCACGTCCCATGTTCGAGAATCGCCAGGCTTTCCAGATGACATCCATTAGTTCCCACCTCCCAAAAGAAGAATCTAGACTGACCTCAGAAAGAACATATTCTGTTTAGTGATGCAAACCAAATTGTGGACCCTGGAGGTTCGAGCCTTGCCTTAGACAAATTCTTTATCTTTAGTTTCTCCATCTTGGACAGAGAATTAAAAAAAAAAAAAAAGAACTGGTATGATTTTGAATGAATGCTCTACACAGAATACAGTGCTGGCACACAGTGGGTCTGCAATACCATACGACGTGGCCCTCAGGTAGCCCGGGCCTGCAAGATACCCACAGTTACGTTGTACCTGGGTCCCCCACAACTCCTACGAGCTGGGACAAGACAGCTACAGTGCAGGAGGGCTGGCCGGGGCGGGGAGGGCCGAGGAGCGGTGCACAAAAGCCACCTGCGCCGCCAGGGTCGGGGGGCGCGCTTCTGGGCGCTCGGGGCTGGTCCGACCCCGGCTCTGGGAGGCCGTGGGGTCGGCGGCGAGCGGGCGCGGAAGGAGTTAAGCAGGGCCGCGGGCAGAGCGCTTGTCAGACGCGAGCATGTGCAGTTTGCACCGCATCCGTACTATGGGTGAGTGCCGCCGCCGCCGCCGCCGGGGACTCCGTTCGGCCCGGGCAGCCGCGGTTGCAGCCCCCCGGTGCCCGCGCCGCCGCGGCGGGCGCCAACACGCGATGCGGGACTAGGCGCGGCGCGGGCCAGCCGGGCGGCGTGGGGGAGCGCGGCCGGCAACTGGCGCGGGGGGAGCCCGAGCGCGGGGCGTGGGGGCGGGGAGCAGGCGGCGCAGGAGAGCGCCCCGAGTGCCGGCGCGGGAGGAGGAGCGGGAGCCGGCCGGGGAGACGGCGCTCCTGGCGGCACCTGCGCCCGGCGGGCTGGCGGCCGGCCCTGCCCAGCCCCTGCCCGCGGCCCCGGCCCCGCACGGGTAGGTGCCCCGATGCCCGCCGAGAGGCCTTTCCGCCGCTGGGAGAGGTGGCCGCGCGGAGCGGGCGGCGCCGAGCGCGGGGGGCGCGGGCCATGGGGGCGGTGATGGGGAAGAGGGGGCCACCGCGCTTGGGGACGCTGTCGGATCCCGCTTCCTCATTGCTTTCGGTTTCGAAGCGCTGCCCCAGCTCCAGAGCGAGCCGCAGATTAGATGGTGCGCCGGGGCTTGGATTCCCTGCGGGGGATGGGCGCGCAGGGGGGCGTGTTGGGGGAAAGGGGTGCACACTGGCAACTTTCCCCGCCTGGAACAAAGGGGTGCCGGGGAGAAGCGCGGGTGAAGGACCCAGCTGGGGATTTCGGGCAGCGGGAGGCTGACACCTCTTCCCCCAAGCGGAGAGCACCCTGGAGGCCACCTCGCGAGGACAGAGGGGGGCGCCAGTCTGGGTAGAAGCTGGGGAGCCAGGGCTTGGGAATGGGAACCACAGAGCCTCTTGAGTTTGAGACAGAGGACTTTCCTCAAGGGGAGGGAACCCTGTCGAAATGACCCTGCAGCCTTCTCCAGTGCAGGGAAAGGCTGGGTGTTGGTGGGCTGCACATCTGGGCGTTCTGTGCTCCCCAGGCCCAAGGCCAGCTCCACCACAGCCTCTTCATCCGCGCGCTGGTCTCTGGTCCCCGGTGGGAGATGCAGGACTGGGCTGGGAGCCTTGCAGCCTTGCTCCTGGCAAGGGCAGGGAGGCATTGGCATCTTTCCCAGGTGTCTTCCTTTCCTTCTTTCTCTGCTCATTCAGAAACCCCCTTCCCTTCTTTCTCCAACTCTGTCTCCCTTTTTTCGCCAAGGTTTCCTGGGGGATGTTTGGTTGCTTCAGGTACAGAACTGGGGGTGGCAGGTTGTTCTAATGCTTCTTCAAGACTCTTTCCAGAGGAAAAGAGCTGGACCCTGGGGAGCTGCCTGCCAGTGTAACCTTGGGGGCCCTGCTCACCCATTCTTGGGTGTTCTCGCACCCCAGTGAGAAACAAGCTGTTTCTGTTGCCTTTATGCTTGGGTCGTCTCTGGAAACCTCTTTGCTGAATCAGGGAGAAGGGTCAAGAGGAGGACCGAATGGCCTGTCTTGGGGGTGGTACAGTGTCTTTTTCTCTAGAAAACAAATAGGCCATCCCCAATTTGTGTCCCCAGGAACAGGATGCCTCCAGCTCCCAGCTGGCTGGCATGTGACCACTGGCTCCCATCCTGAGCAGGACAGCCCTTCAGGAGCTCAGACTTTGTCCCTGGTTAGAAGGCAGACCTGCTTGCCTGCAGAGACTGCGGGCATTGGGCTTCTGTGTGACTTCTGCCACTCCTGTGAGTGAGTTAATGATACAAGAGTTTGAGCCAGGGGTAGGCCCACTGGGCTGGGATGAGGCTTCAGTGTTTGGAGACGGAGATGGGGGTGGGGATGGTAGGGTCTGGTCCTTGGAGGGAAATGACAAGCTGATTCAGTGCTGACTTCGGCCGAGGTAAGATACAGGCGTAAGGGAGTTTCAGGGCCAGTAAGAGCAAGAGAAAATGAAGCACCTTGAACTTTAGATTTGCATCTCTGGAACTTGTGGCTAAAGTCAGGTACAGAAGCTTGACTAAAGAGCCCAGCCAGCCCCACTCTAGTGGGCTGCTCCCCCCTCTGGGCAGGGTTGGCTATTGCCCAGTCCCTCTCTGGGTTTATCTCAAGCTGTTTTTTTCACAGCTGGGGATAATGCTATGGAGGCCTGACCTCCCCACCCCCAGTGGTGAGAGGGTGGGCTCTTCTGTGGACTCGCTGTTCCTCATATGTACAGATTGTAAGATGGAAAATGATATTCCCCTGACTCCCTCTTTGAAAGTGATGAGGCATGAATTTTAACATTTATAAAGTGAGTTTAGAGCCTTGGGTCCTTGAATGAAAGAGATTAAATGAGTTAGTGAGCCTTATACTGTGTTTATTTCAGTTGTATCAGATTTGCGTATTGCTTCTAAAGGGAAAGGTGTCACTTTACGGGACAGGGCTAAATTACAGCTCTTGTGGTAGAGAAAGCTCAGTGTTGGGTTTAAAAGTATAGTTTTTATCAGAAAAGCTGTTGCTGTGGCACACAAGCAGCTCGTGTCTTTTCAATCTGCCTCTACTGTCCAGACTTCTTGGAGCTCCTCCCTGGTGGCACTTTTTCCTGGGAGGTGTCCAGCCAGTACGTTAGTGACAGTCTCCCCTAAGCTCTGAGAAGGGTCTCCAATGATGTTGGCTGTCATAAGAAGAGACCTGGGTAGAGGCAGTAAAGTGAGGCAGCTTGGTCTTATCAGCAGCCTATCAGATCTGGCTGTCCTTGAGGGAGGAAAAGGATAGCTCACCCTCCCCAGCCTGACTGCTCTCAAATTTGTATCCCGTTCCTCTCTTCCTCCCCACTCTCTTCACCCCCCAATTATAGACAAGGTGGTTTGGGTTTTAGGTTGTTTGTTTGTTTTTGTTTTTTTTCTGAACATTCCTTTTAAGATGTGGATAATTTCTGCCTTGGCAAACTCTCAGCTCCCTTTGTGGCAGCACCTGGTCAAGAAGAGACTATGGGAAGGGATTCAGATGTTCTGGCAGGAAGAAACCCAGCCCTCTGGCCAGATTTCCTGCTTCTCACCCCCACCCCCACTCCCTTCTCAGAAGTCAGAGGGTTTATATTTGAAAAGGAAAGTATAAGCTGATTTGGGGGAAGGGGTATGAGGGGGCATTTTCAGTTAGGCTGTCCCGTGAGAGAAACCAAGTGATGCTAAGAGGCAGCACGGTGGCCGTGGTGTGTGTGAGTGCTGGGGGAGTTTGCCTTTCCCGGGATTTGAGAGTGTTTAGAATCAAGTACCCTGAGATTTCCAGGTTAGACTTTTCCATTATGAGATGAAGACGCACGGAGAGAATTTCGGTACCTGTGCATTTGGTTCAGGATGTCCATTTGCCTCAGACTTTGAGCTGTGGAGTGCTCCTTGCTGCTGTGATCCAAGGAAAAGGAAGTGACTTCCACCCCGGCACACACATCCATAGATAGACTTGAGGTGGGGCGAGGAACCCAGCACATTCCTGGGATAAAAAGGAGAGCCCGCCCTCCTCCCTTTGCTCACGTGCCTCAGGCTGCAGGGGCAGGCTCCTGCTCTCCTCCGCTCGGAGGCCATCTTCACTTTAGCATCAGTTACCCGGTGTCTAAATTTAATGGGATGGAGGTCACAGAGTGGTATTGGCCTCTTGCTCTTTCAAAGGATGGCTCTGAAACTCCCCACCCCCTCTGATGTTGGTGCTTCTACACTGGGGTCAGTCACAATCCAATATAGAGAATAACAGCAGTCGTTGTCCATTCCCGTTTCTGAACATCCAGCCAGCCCCCCATTATCCTTTACTCTGCTGACTTCCAGGGAGTTGAGATCCTCTCAGGGCTGCAGCTCCCACGGTGGCTGGCATTGTAGAATGAATAGCATCGTTGCAATTAGGGCCTGTCTACCTGGGCAGGACTTGGGCCTACAGCTTGGTCCTTTCTTCGGAAGCATGACAGTGCACAAGCCTTCACCTGCCATTGGTTACAGGCAGGTAATAAACAAGGGGACATATTAGGGAATGCACCCGCTGCCACTCCTCTCCTCTCCAGACACCCACATTCAGAACATACTGGACCCTCCCCTTCTGACTGCATTTGCAGCTGGACTTGAGTGAGGAATGCCTTCGAGCTGGTTCATTCATTCGTTGTTTCAATTTTTAAGAGGCATCCCTGTCACATGAGCTTCTGGAATGGTTTGTTTCCATCAGAAAGGCCACTTACCCTGAGTTTTAGTAAGGCCTTGACACCAGCCCTGAGGAGCCAGGGACACCAGCCAAGGAGATTGAACGGCCACAAAGAGAGGGTTCTTTTCTGGACTTCTGAGGAGTGATTCATGCTTTGAGCTGAAATGTGCTTCCTGGGGGCTCCATGTTCTCATAGCTTGCACACTCAGTGGAGGGACAGGCCCTGGTGCAGCAAGAAGCCCACCTGGAAGACAATAACCGCCATTCTTTGGAGCATTGACACGGACCTGTTTTTCGTCACTGACAATTCTAGTGTCCCTGGCCAGACCCTATCTTAGTCCCTAGTCCTTAGGATCTCCCTCCCTCTAGCTCCCAATTAAAACAACAACAAAAACCCTTTCCAAAGCCAGGAATAAGACAACCAGGGTATCGGTCTGACTCTTATCTACCATCTTAGAACAGATATGGACAAGAAATAGCGTTACCACTGGGTAACGTTGACAAGCATGGTTCCAGACTTTCGTCTTGTTGTTTTGCTTGCCACAAGTAATGAGGTAAACTCCTTCTACTGACCTGTAGATGCCTAACGCTTTCAAATACCTGCATAGTGCCTAGCACATGTGAGTGCTTATTAAGTCACCAGCTGTGGTACCTGGGTGTAATCAGTTATCCAGATTTCTGGGTCATTGGGCAATGATGCTGTTTGGGAGCTGATGATTGGCAAAAGTTTCAGGAGTCAGGAAACCTGGGATCCCTCACCTGAGTAACCAGGGATAGCCCATTTCAGCTCTGAGACAATTCCACAAATGGAGTTTCAGCTGGCTTCTGCGGTCATAGCAACAATAGTTGACCGCCACCATTTACTGAATGCTTCCTGTTAGTGTTGGGCTATAACAGCAATGAGATAGCTACTATTAATCATTCGCATTATATAGTTGGAAAAGCTGAGCTGCTGCTGGGGACAGCAGTGAGCACTAGTAATCCCAGCAACTCTGGAGGCTAAAGCAGGAGGGTCACAAGTTCAAGGCCAGCCCTGACAACTTAGGGATACCTTGTCTCAAAATAAAAAAAAATAAAAAGGGCTGGGAGCTGGGTATGGTAGCACACAACTGTAATCCCAGTATTTGGGAGGCTCAGACAGGAGGATCACTGGTTCTAGGACAGCCTCAACAATTTATATCTTCTGCAACTTAGTGAGACCTTGTTTCAAAATAAAAAAAATAAAAAGGGCTGGGGGTGTAGTTCGAAGATAGAATGTCCCTGGGTTCAATCCCAGTACCAAAAAAGTGGGGGATGGGGGCTGGATATAGCTAACTGGTAGAGTGTCCCTGGGTTACATATCTAGTACTGCAAACAAACAAAACCTGACCCCCTGCAAGATGAAGTGATTGCAAATATATAGCTAGTGAGTGTTCAAACTAGGACTTGAACTGAGAGCTACCTGATTCTATTGTGTTCTGTTTGGGGTTAGGTGATTGAACAAATGTTGGAGAGACGGTAAAAATAGAGATAGTTATCTGGGCATGGTGGAGCATGCCTATAATTCCAGTATTTGGGAGGCTGAAACAGGAGGATCACAAGTTCAGGGACAGCCTCAGCAAGTAGCAAGACCTTGTTTCAAAACAAATAAAAAAATAAAAAGGGCTGGGGGTGTATCTTGGAGTCAGAATGCCCCTGAGTTCAACACACACACACACACACACACACACACACACACACACACACACACACAATGCAGATAGTTAACATTGAAGGAGAGTTGGTATGGATTGAACACAGCTTGCTAAAGGGAGATGGAAGTACAGAATCTTATTTGAAAACCAGCATCCCAGTGAATGTTCAGGAAGGAGAGAGGTCTGTACCCTGCAGTGGGGAAGTAAACCAGATGGCCTGGGAGTTACTATAAGGGGAACAGGCTTTCTGCTTGGCATAGGAATATGTCTCAGCTATTTGTGTGTGTGTGTGTGTGTGTGTGTGTGTGTGTGTGTGTGTCTGTGTGTGTTGGTGGGGACTGAACTCAGGGACATTCTATATCTGAGCTACACCCCAGGCCTATTTTTTTATTTTGAAACGGTCTCTATAAGTTGTTGAGGCTGGCTTTGAACCTGTGACCCTCCTGTTTCAGCCTTCCAAGTACTAGGATTACAAGTGTGCCTCACTATGCCATGCTCCTACTTCATTTTGATGCCACCATTTTCTTCTTGCTTAACAGACTCTTGGGCAGCATTTTCTTTTCTGTTACCGTACTGCCACTAATCATAGCAGCCTATCTGTGCAGATTCTTGACTCCAGGCTTTACTCTCAGCCTAGTTTCTGCCCATCATTATAATGTAGCCAGGAGACCTGATTAGGACTCGAGTCCCAGGTACATTCTACAAAGTATAGAAAGCACTAGACTACTTTATTCTTTTGAGGTAGAATTTATGGCACTGATTCCTCCATTCCAAGATGACCACCACTGAGATTCATCCTTGTTCATTCCAGGCAAATTAGCTCTAAGCCTCTTCTATGATTTTGAGGTGTTTGTGGAAGAGGACTGAGGGTTGAGACGGTGGCCTGGGGAGGGGAGCGCATCCCTCTTAGAGTCAGCAGACACTGCATACTGGAGCAATGTGCTAGGGGCCAGGAGGCTTGGGTTCCTGTCTCAGCTCAATAACCCTGGGCACGTGACATGAGCTCTTGGCTTTTCGTTTCCTTATCAATGAAATAAGAATGTTGGATGGGCTATTCTGTAACCTCTCTTCTAGTGTTATGCTGGATGACCCAGTAGACTCTGGATGATCCTGGCCTTTCTCAGGGAGTAATTCAGCTGGTCTGGAACTGTAGGAAGTCAGGGCTGGAAGAGCAGAGGTGCAGGTAAAGGAGAAGAAGACACATGGAGGTTAAGGGACAAAGTCAGAGCTAGAGTAAGTCCCTTCGTGTGACGCAGAGCTGGGCCAAGGGTCATTCCTTCTTTGAATGTTTCAGGGGAGGGGGGCATTCTTGTACCTTTCTACTCCCCATTTCCTATACCACGAGGAGCACCCCCTGTATTTTATCTTTTTTTGTTGTGTGGTACTGAATATTGAATCCGTCTACCTTTGAGCTTCACCCTCAGCCCTTTTTATTTTGAAAGAGGGTCTCATTAAGTTGATGTGGGTCTCGTTAAATTACTGAGACTGGCTTTGAACCTACAATCCTCCTGTCTCAGCCTCCCAAGTACTGGGATTACAGGTGTATGCCACCAAACCCAGCTGTATTTTATCTTAAAACTGAAACTTTACCCCCCCTCTTCATCCTCTGACTCTCCCTAGGACAGAGGTCCTCCAAGGGAAGGCAGCAGTAAAGTTGTGTATTTGGTGTATGTTTCACAGTCTGCACTTTGATTTGGCCTGGTTCGGCCCAGGATTCCACCTCCCTTGCCACCACCCAGGTCTCCAAGACTTGAAGACTTTGGTTGATAGCTTCTGGGTGTTACTGAGAACCTGCTTTCTCTGCCTGAAAGGGCAATACCAAGGAACCTGGGGGTCGTGGCTTCTTTGTTCATGGAATCAGACTACCTTGAGTTCCCTGTGAACAAAGCCATTTGTCTGAGGACCCATGTATTCTCTCGTTTATCAGTAGACATCTTTTCATTGAGTCATATTCAAGGTTGAGGAGAAAATGAGATCCCACTGAAACCCCAAACCAGTCTTCTTCATCCTGCCCATCTTACTTTTTTCCTTAGCTCCTTATTGCCCAATATCAGTTATTTCTAGTGGTGATTACTGTACCACTGGGGATATGAGAGATGGTTTTAGTTGATACAGGGACAAACATTTCATTTTAATAGCTATGTTTCTAATGAGTATAAAGAAACATGACTCATTGGGATATCCTCATGAAGCAACTTAATTTTGTGTCCTACTGTCCCTTCCCATTTATTCAATGAGATTAGTTCTTTCTCTGCCCTGGGATGAAGACTCAGTCAAGCCCTATAATGTTTCTGGTCACTCAGAAGCAATAGAAAGTCCTGCAGTCACTTTAAGTCACAGACATGGTTTATTTATTTATTTATTTATTTATTTATTTTTGCGGTACTAGGGATTGAACTCAGGGGCATTCTACCTCCAAGCTACACTGCCAGCCCTATTTTTTATTCTTTATTTTGAAACTGAGTCTCACTAAGTTGTGGAATGCCTCACTAGGTAGCTGAGGCTGGCCTCGAACCCGGATCCTCTGGTCTTAGCCTCCCGAATGCTGGGATTACAAGCGAGCGCCACCACGCCCGGCTTGCGTCACCACGCCCGGTTCACAGACATGGTTTAAATGCAGCAGTTTTACCTCTGCTCCTTGTCAGCATGCTGCGAGGGGCAGGCAGGAGAGTTCCCAGCGGCAGCACTGTTGTGTCCAGCTGGGCTGCCAGGGTCCTGGGCTGGCAGGTGTTCACAGGGTTCTCAGGGACTCTTCCTCCCCTGACTGCTGGGATGTTTACTTCCAAATGTCTTAAAAAGAGCAAGTTATCCTCAGCCCCTAAAATCCAGGGATTTACTTTCAGCCTCTTTCTACCGTGGTCCTTCAGTCTGTCCAAGTAGCCCTCATGGGCAAGACCTGCTGTGACCTGCCAGCCCTCCCTTGGGTGTGGCCCACATTAATCCCGGGAACCAGGTGCAGGGAACCTTGGAGCACAGCTGAGCGCGGCTCAGTCATCTCCCTGGGCCTCTGACAGCTGATGGCCAGTCTGTGTCTCGCCTCTGGAGGTCTCCGGTGATGGTCAGCTGCCAGTCCACCCTGTCATCCCGGTTGCAGGGAACAGACATCAAGTTTCCTGAGCGGCCCTGTTGCAGCCTCTCACCAGCTCCTCGAAGGTCACACGGTCAGTATCAGAGCTGAGATTTAAATGGACTTAATCTGACCCCAAGTATGAACCATTATTTTGAGGTGAGGGTTACTGGGGACCGAACCCAGGGGTACTCTATCACTGAGATAGACCTCCAGCCCTTTTCAAGTTTTATTTTGAGACAGGGTCTTGCTGAATTACTCAGGTTGACCTCAAACTTACAGTCCTCCTGCCTCAGCCTTCTGGGTCGCTGGGCACTAGACTCTGTCATTTCCCACAGCACCAGCCCTATTTTGTTTTTTATTTTGAAACAGGGCCTTGCTTTCATTGGCCCCAAACCTGCAACCCTCCTGTCTCAGCCTCCCAAGTACAGGATTACAGGCATATGCCACCACACCTGGCTCCCACTAACTTTCAGGTCCTGAGGGTTTAGCACTCTTTTTACTTTACATATAGAAGATATTTAATAATATTAGTTGGTTAGCTGGAAGGAAGTAACTGCAGTAAGTCTGCTCTGGACTTCATCAATTTTAAGAAATCGCCCTCCTCTGGTTAATCACTAGTGAGGACTTGGCAGTTCTCTTTTTAGCATAAGTTTAAAACAAACATTTTGGGCCCAATCTGCTATTTTTTTTCCTTTAATATAATGTTAATAAGGCCCACAGTCCTTTATTGGCAATGTCGAAATCTGAAACATTTTAAAATTGAAAGTTTTTCTATTTGTTTTCTTCTTTTCTAGTACTGGGGATTGAACCCAGTACTCGAGCACTCTACCACTGAGCTACATTCCCAATCCCCAACCCCTCTTCTTTTTGAGGAAGGTTCTTGCTGAATTGCCCTAGCAGGCCTCAGACGTGCTTGTGAGCCCCTCTGCCTCCCCAGTAGCTGGCATTACAGGCATGCACCACCACGCTGACCAAAAGCTATTCTTTGATGATAGCAAGAGCTGACCTGGACTAACACGGCTATTGATGGTCTAGCCACAGGGCAGGGTGTGAGTGTTCATAGATGTTACTGCAGAAATGATAATATGTTTGACTAGGAGATGCACCCCAGACCTGGCTGTGGGGATTATGTAATTTATAAGTGAGCTCTACATTACTTTTCTAAGGATCTAAAAAAATTCAGAATTCCAAGGGCTTGGATAAGGGCTTGTGGTACTGAATGGAAGCCTCTCACTGCTGTTGGTATTGGGGTAGGACAGGTCTTTGGACCTTCAGACATCACAGAGCCCTGCTTCTTTGGCTTCTCCCTAATCCTGGCTCTGATTACTATGTAGATAGCTACAGCCCCATGCTTTACTGATTTGACTTTTAAAGCATTGCATTAAAATAACATTTATCTTGATTACTAAGTTTTGGGGCACCCTCTTAAATTTTGGGCTTGAAGCCCGTGCCTTTCTTGTCTTGCCCTGGCCAGTGGCCCAGTCCCTGCATGACTCCTGACCCAAGACTCTTCATTTCCCCATGACAGGGCTCTGGGCAGAACAGGTGCATCTTCAGGTGCGTGTGTTTGTGGGGGGTGTTCCTGCTGGAGAGTGACATTTTGGTTTAACACGGTGGGGCCCTGTGGCCCCTTGGCAGAATTAGCTCATGCCAAATGACTTGATGGTTCCTGGAGGCATTTCCTATATCTGGATGTTTCTTTGGAGCCCAAGAGTCTTATTTCTCCACTCTGTCTGGGAAGAGATGCAGCTACTCATTTGAGCATCAATTTGCTTGTTAACCACAACTTTTTTTTTTTTTTTTTTGTGGTTCTGGGGACTGAGTGCAGGGACATTCTACCTCCGAGCTACTCTCCTAGTCCTATTTTTTACTCTTTATTTTGAAACAGGGTCTCACTAAGTTGCAGAGAGCCTCACTAAGTAGCTGAGGCTGGCCGAGAACTCTGATGCTTTGGTCTCAACCTCCCAATGGGATTACAAGCATGTGCCACCACGCTCAGCTCCACTACAATTTTTAAATTGAGCATTTAAAAAGTTTTTTAAATATATAGAAAAGCCAGATGTGGTGGCACACACTTGTAATTCCAGAACGTGAGAGGCTGAGACAGGGAAATCGCAGGTTCGAGTACAGCCTCAGCAAGTAGTGAAACTCTGAGCAACCTAACGAATCCTGTTTCACAATAAAAATAAAATAGGGCTGAGGGTGTAGCTCGAAGATAGAATGCCCCTGGGTTCAATCACCAGTACCACACACAAAATATATATATATATATATATATACAAATATTCATTTAAAACATGAAAACAATACAGAAATGCATGATGTTGGAATTTAAAGTGTTCTATTGTGTTTTATTTATTTAGTTTTTTGTGGTAATGAGGATTGAGCTCAGGAGCATTCAACCTTTGAGCTACAACCCCATTCTTTTTATTTTATTTTGAAATAGGGTCTTGCTAAGTTACTGTGCACTGGCCTTGAACCTGTGAGCCTCTTGTTTTAGTCTCCCAAGTACTGGGATTACAGGTGTGTGCCATTGTGCCTGGCTTACTTTTATTTTATTGTATTTCATTTTATTGGCACTGGGGATTGGACCCAGGGGCATTCTACCTCTGAGCTACACTCCTAGCCCTTTTTATTTTGAAATAGGGTCTCATTAAGTAGCGGAGGACCTCACTAAGTTGCTGAGACTGGCCTTGAACCTGCGATCCTCTTGTCTTAGCTTCCAGGTCCTGGGATTACAGGTGTGTGCCACCATGTCTAGCTCTATTTTTTTTTTGCGGTACCGGGGATTGAACTCAGGGGCATTCTACCTCCGAGCTATACCCCCAGCCCTATTTTTTATTCTTTATTTTGAAACCGAGTCTCACTAAGTTGCGGAGTGCCTCACTAGGTAGCTGAGGCTGGCCGCGAACCCGGATCCTCCGGTCTCAGCCTCCGGAATGCTGGGATTACAAGCGTGCGCCACCACGCCCGGCTTATTTTTTATTTTTTATTTATTTTATTTTATTTTATTTTATTTTATTTTATTTTATTTTATTTTATTGTGTGGCACTGGGGATTGAACCCAGGGACATTCTACCTCTGAGCTACACACCCAGTCCTATTTTTTATTTTTTATTTTAAAACAGGGTCTCACTAAGTTGCAGAAGTCCTCACTAAGTAGCTGAGGCTGGCCTTGAACCTGGATCCTCCCATCTCAGCCTCCCAAGTACTGGGATTACAAGCGTGGGGCACCACACCTGGCTTATTTTTATTTTTGATGAGGAAGCTGAGAGGAGCAGTGGCTCAGAGTTGCATGTGTGGAAGAGCCAGGCTGGGAGAGCCATGAGGCAGGAGGCTTTCTCCTCGGCTCCCAAGCCTCCTAATATTGTGAAGGACATGTGAATCAGCTACCACCTCGTGATCAAAGGGCACATCTCTTTTATTGTTCACCTTTTGTCCTGTTGAGTAGTGATGACCAGGCATGTGGGAGTTTAGGCCACCTTCCCCCCACCATTAAATAACCACTTCTCTAAGAGTCTGCACCATAAATATATCTGGCTCTGCCACTTCAACCCATTGGAGGTCCTCTGGGATGATCACTTCTCTATCCTCATTCCTGTCTAAGATTCCTTACGATCCTGCATTTTCCATAAATATCCTTAAGCATCCTCTTACATACTGTTTACTCATCTTCTCATCCATTAGGGAAGATATTCCACAGACCAAGCCTGGCACCTGTTTCTTTGACTTCCTCCAAACACAACTCTGCCTCCAGACATTGAACGATTCATCATTCCCTTGGCCCCTCCAGAGGACTTGTGATTTTCCTCCTATTGTCATGATGCTGGAAAATGCTGAGAGAGTATAATTTGAATTAATGAGGGAAATGAAATTTCCCAAAGGTGCCCTGTTGAACAGTTTTTCTTAAGCCCTGTAGATCGACCACGTTGTCTGTGTACTCATCATCTGGGGGCTTCGCATTGATGTCAATAAAACACCATCGTTGGGCTGGGGGTGTAGCTCAGTGGTAGAGTGCTCACCCAGCACATTTGAGGCCCTGGGTTCGATTCCCAATGCCACAAAAGATAAACAAATAAAAAGTAAAAGGCCATTGTCTTTATCCCTTGGAATTGATCACTGGAATCTCCCCTAATTCTGTCTACACTCTCCTGGCTATTGCATTGCTCTTTCCCCTGGGTCTGGGGGCACATGATCTGCAACAGCACCCCCTTTTATTTAGTAAATATTTATACTAACTCCTAGTTACTGTGATTAAAACTCACAGATACTGTGACCTACCTATATACATAAATTTTTATTTTTTAAATCTACCTGTTTTTGCAGTGCTAGGGATCAAACTCAGGGTCTCATACATGCTAGGCAAGTGCTCTACACTAAGCTACATTTCCCAGCCGTTTTTATTTTATTTTGACACAGAGTCTTGCTAAGTTGCCCAAACTGGCTGCAGACTTTCAGTCCTTCTGCCTCAGTCAGGTAGCAGGGATTACAGGTATGCATCAACGCGCCTGGCCACTTTTTAAAAGTCAGCATAATACTTGGACTGCAATCCAAAAGAGAAATAAAGGTGAAGTTAGTTATAAATAATATCATGCACTCTAATATGCGATTGTCTGGTCATGACCACATAAGTCAGAAGGATGCAGTCAGTTGCTTGAATCTTTACACAGAATCACTGAGAATGTAACCACAAATGCCCATCAGCTACAGGTGTGCTGTGTGGGTGACTCAAATACCAGATAAAGAGCTACTGGGATTTGATGTGATTTTCCAAAATGACAAACTTTTCTTAGTAAAGTTCCAAAGAACTTAATTTAAATGTTAATAGCGTTCCTGGACAATTCAACATACATTAAAACCATGCAAAAGGGGCTGGCATATAGTTCAGTGGTAGAACACTTGCTGCGAAAGGCCCTGGGTTCCATCCCCAGCTTCTCAAAAGGAAGCCGGGTGTGGTGGCCTATGCTTGTAATCCCAGTACCTGAGAGGCTGAGACAGGAGGAC
>PVLC010017196.1:0-34151 GCA_004027655.1 Graphiurus murinus
GCGCACGCTTGTAATCCCAGCATTCGGGAGGCTGAGACCGGAGGATCCGGGTTCGCGGCCAGCCTCAGCTACCTAGTGAGGCACTCCGCAACTTAGTGAGACTTGGTTTCAAAATAAAGAATAAAAAATAGGACTGGGGGTGTAGCTCGGAGGTAGAATGCCCCTGAGTTCCATCCCCAGTACCACAAAAAAATAAAAAAAAAATAAAAAAATAAAGGGCCATTTCAAGTAAGAGTGGTACCATGTATAACATCGGTGTAAAAGTCATGTCCCAACCCAGGATAGAGTTGCCTTTTCATATGACAGAGTGCGCTAAGGGCTCTTTGACTAAGTTAATTCTTAACTTTATTAATTTTATAAGATGTGAAAAATCATTCAATAGTTCCAATTTGATGAATTTATTCCAATTCCTGAGGCAAAAAAAAATAATAAGAACTACAATTAAAAGGCTTGATAACATCCACAACTACTAAATTAACCGCCATTTAGTTGTATCTTTATAATTAGTACCATCTTTATGGTCTAGTACATTTAACAATAACAATAAAAAATAAATACGGAATGAAAAGAGGTCCCCATTTGCACTCAACTCACATATGTGCTGCTATATTATTTATAACACATTTTAACACCCTGGTTAATTTAATATGTTCCCAACATACACTTGTTAAATAAAAAGTGCTATCTTAAAAAAGAAGAAATTCATATTTACTAAGTAGTATATAGAGTAGAAAGCAGAAACCATGTTAGATTAGGGCTATTAGAAGAACCTTTCTCCTCCTCCTCCTCCTCCTCCTCCTCCTCCTCCTCCTCCTCTTCCTCTTCCTCCTTCTTCTCCTCCTTCTCCTTTTCCTTCTTGTCTTTTTTTTTGTATTAAAATCCCTAAACCTCGCCGGGCATGGTGGCGCACGCTTGTAATCCCAGCATTTGGGAGGCTGAGACCAGAGCTGCGGCCAGACTCAGCTACCTAGTGAGGCCCTCTGCAACTTGGTGAGACTCGGTTTCAAAATAAAGAATAAAAAATAGGGCTGGGGGTGTAGCCCCTGAGTTCAATCCCCAGTACCACAAAACAAAACAAAACAAAACAAAAATTCCTAAACCTCAACCGGGCATGGTGACACATGCCTTTAATCCCAGTATTTGGAGGTTGAGACAGGAGTATCACAGGTTCAGTGCCAACCTCAGTAACTTAGTGAAGCTCTCAGCAACTTAGTGATACTCTATTTTCAAATAAAAAGTAAAATAAAGTAGGACTGGGAGTATATCTCAGATATAGAACAACCCTGACCCTGTGCTCAATCCCCAGCAACCCCCCCACACTTCTAAAACACAATAAACTCGTAATAATCAAATATAAAAAATGATGGATCAGATACTTTCCAGTTGAATCTTGTTGTGGTTGTTGTTCTATGAGGAAATAAACTAACAAGAGAAATGGGATTTTTAGTATTCTTTCTTCCACTTGTCTTTTCCCTTAAAAAAATATGACACATTTATAAGGCTGGATGATTTCTGTCTTTCAATGAAGTAAAGAACAGTAACATAAAACAGGAAGATCTTGAAAAATTAAGATAAAAATTCTGAAGCGGGTCAAGAGATAGATAATAGATTCCAAGGTGAGATGTTAAATCTTACATCTGGCCACTGGAAATGATGTAGCAGGTTGTGAGGCAGAGGTTGGACAGGAACAATACTCTGTGCTGTAATCAGAGAAAGAGAGTGCAGTAATTACCTGCACATGTGTGCACTTTATAGCATTCTGATACTAATCAGTGCATATTGCCATATATGTAAATACTAGATCAATGAAAAAAATCTTCCATATGTGTATATTTAGCTCCATGCACCTCCTTAGTTAGATATATAGGTAAATATACACTAAGAGGCTAATTGAATATGAATGAGAATCTAGGTTAAAGTAACAAGGATCAAAAACTGGCTGCCACAGGTTTGGAAATCAAGCACTCAGGCCTATGAGTTGTAGCATTTTCTCACTAAATTATCGAAATTGGGATTTGGTCCAAAGCGTAAACAGTAAAGGACTGAATTACCTCAATGTGATCTAGTCAGAGATGCTCAGAAGGCCACCCAGAAGCTATGAAGGAAAAAGCCCTAGAGGAGCCCAGCCAGTCCCAAGCGACTCTCCTGGGCAGGGTGGCCATGCCTGGCTCCCTTCTGAGGTTTAGAACATAGAACCAGCAAAGTTAATATTGGTTAATGCACCCAGGTAGAGCTCTGGGTGTCTCAAGAACTCACTTCTCTCGTGAGAAATGAGTAAATGAACTCATACAAATGACCTGCCCATTTCTGGTATTATCCTTCCTGAGAAAATAATTAAGTGATATGATGTCTAAATTTCTTTCTTTCACATGCTATTCTCTTCTCTCTCTTTTTCCTCCTCATCCCACCCTCTCCCATACACAAATTCACAAATGAAACTCTATGTCAGAACATCCCCAGAAAGAACTCTTGCTCACCAATTGTTCGCTCCTAGATTAGAACCACATGAATTGAAATTAGTGCACAGAAGATGAAGACCATGCAGTAGGGTGTGCGGGATTTCCGATGGCGGAGCTCATTTGCTGATGGGTGGAGATGATTTAGTGATATGGCTGCACCTTGAGCACGGCTTACTTTGGCTTATTTCATGTGGCTGAGCTCATTAGTTTTGTCAGTTACCTTGGAAGTGTGTGAGCAAAACCTGTTTTATATTGTGAGAAGGCAGGCCTCAGGAAATTCAGGAAATAGCATCCTTCATCACACTCATTTGAAACACAATTGTGAAAATTTAGTGAAAAAAAAGTGTGCCATTTTTATTTAACGTGCTCATGATCGTTCAGAAGATATGCATGGTTTTTAAGATGTGTTTGTTTCAATAGTTCAATGTAACTGTCATAGCCAGCACTGTTTCTTCCTTCCTTCCTTCCTTCCTTCCTTCCTTCCTTCCTTCCTTCCTTCCTTCCTTCCTTCCTTCCTTCCTTCCTTCCTTCCTTCCTTCCTTTCTTTCTTTCTTTCTTTTTGTGGTATTGGAGATTGAACCCAGAGGCACAGAGGCATTCTACCTTCGAGCTATATCCCCAGCTCGATTTTTTATTCTTTATTTTGAAACAGGGTCTCACAATGTTGCGGAGGGCCTCATTAAGTAGCTGAGGCTGGCCGAGAACCCGATTCTCCAGTCTCAGCCTCCCAAGCACTGGGATTACAAGCGTGTGCCACCACGCTCGGCTGCCAGTACTGTTTCTTTACCTCCTTCTTCACCTTCCCCCAATCTCTTGAAAGCCATCAGGCATTTACTCTATGATTTTGGAGAAATTGGCAATGTTGTTGCTTTATAAAATGAGTTTCCATTTGGGAATTGAAAGTGATATAGCCCACAGAATTTTTTAAAAATCTCAACTACTAATTTGAACACAATAATAACATGCTATTTTTATGATTTGAAAATTCACTGGAAAAATGCATTCTTCAAAAATGTACCAAACTCATTGGTGATGTTGCTTTATTGCTTCTATGAATATTACCTAGCTTATTGAACACCTTCATCTTTTCAAGAATTTTGCTCCTGACTGGGCATGGTGATGCACACCTGTAATCACAGTACTTGAGCAGATTGAAACAGGAGGATCACGGGTTTAAAGACAACCTCAGCAACTTAGTGAGACTCTTGGAAACCTAGCAAGTCCCTGTCTCCAAAGGAAAAAAAAGCAAAAATACATTCAAAAGATGTCAGAAATAATATTTAAACATGGTAACATTGATTGATTAGTGCATTTTTTAAATTCTATACATGGCACATTTTGCGAACACATCTAATGAGCACACATTGACTTACAATCTCCATTCATTACCAGGATTTATGGAAGCTAGGAATAAATATTGACTGGGGCAAAATAGCCAAGGACTTCGCTTGCAGGCCAATAAATCTGGTGATGGAGGCACACCAAACCAACAGTCAGGACATTTTTTTTTTTTTTTTTTCTGAGTAGTTATTTTTTTTTTCCCTTTGCCCTAGGAAGGAATGTCAATGCAGCGGTCTGCCTCCAGTGGGCCTATCATGTTTTTAAAAAATTTAGTAGCTGGCCATTTAGAATCTGTTTTCAATTTACGTTGTGCACTAATAAGGGCCTGAAAATAAAATTTCCTTTAGACACATTAATATATGTAGGTATAATGGAGCCAAAGCATATTTATCACAGTTAAATTTCATAAATGATGCCAGAAGAAGAAAAAAAGGAAGAAAAAACCTGGTAAATTTAATACACATGACAATAACCTAGAAACTGTGCACAGTATTATTATGCATTTGAATGATATAACTTAGATCTAGTCAAGTCACTCCATCCTTATGGGTTTTAGCTTTTTCTTCAGCAAATTAAATATTTGAATTTATCTCTCAGGTGTCTGTAAGTTCTAAGAGTCAAGTAAAACAACAAATGGCTTTCAAAAACAAGAATTTGAAGATATGAGTTTTTCTCTCATTTTGAACCCTATGGAACTATTTAGTATTCAGGAAGAAGTGAAAATGAAGCAGGGTATACCATTACTTTGTTCCCCCTCTCTTGAATTTATTTATGTATAAATGGGGGGGCTATGTCTAAAGTCTAATTTACTGTGTGTGTGTGTGTGTGTGTGTGTGTGTGTGTGTGTGTGGCAGAGAGAGTAAAATTGAAATAAACCAAAACTCTCTGTGTATAGATCATTTCTCAAGTACTCAGTATTCACAATAACCTCGTGCAGTTGTCTGCTTTTTGTTAAGATCTGAAGTCCGTAGAAAAAAATGAGTTGCCTGCCCACAGTGAAGAGGAGGGCGGTCCTCGGAATCCATGCTGTGCTGACTTCAAAGCTGATGTTCTGGAGAGTCACCGGGATCCTCTGAACTTCTGCTCCTTCAGTTGCAAAATGAGCTGTTCTTTCTCAGTGATAGAAGGCACCAGAAGTCTGCCTTGCCTACATTGTCCATTTGGTGATCATCGTGTTAATTATCTTACCTTAGAGATCATCATTTGGAAAGTATTTCTAACCAAAGGGACATCTTAAGTAACACAGAATTTAAAATAATAAGTAGATGTCCTATCCATGTAGGTATTTGTAAAGTAGTTAGGAGAGTCCTCTGGTGAAAATGTCAAGTGCTTAGAGTGTGTGGAGAAACATGAGTCCTTTGCCTTTTCTTCCACCTGGGTGGGCCCCTCTTCTGTCCTTACCTGGATGCTCAAGCCTTTTCAGCTCCTGATTGCTGTCTAGACCAGCTAGGTGCTCCAACTCACTCAGCTATGCATTTACAATAACACAGGACAGCGGATTCTAGGGGTCAGCCTATGTGTTTTGCATGCAGAAAGACCTGGGTTTGAGTCCCCACTTTTCTTCTTAGCCATTACATTTTAGGAAATCTTAAATTTGAAATGAGGATAATATCAGGACTGTGTCAAGTCCACAGTTCCGTCATGCCAGGACAATGGGGTAGATTGTGGACAGACCAAAAAGAGTGCTTGGGGATAGTGTGTGAAACATACCATTTACTAGGGAAAGTTTATGGTAGATAAGGGACCGCTCCAAGAAGGGTTCAGGGGAGATGGGCTGAATGGATAGCACCTGTCCTTCATGGTGGCTCTCCAAGAAGAGCTTCCTTTCCCTCCTGGTGCTTTGTGCAGTGGTATTTGGCTGGATGAGTGATATGTATCCTTTCTACCATTCTTTCAGTTCTATGCCCATCCCTACACAGACAGAAAGGGGTTTCCATGCTAAGCTATAGAAATACTGACATCATCAGCGTCAGCATGCTAGGTTGGTTTGTATGGCCAGCATCCCTAGGAGCAGCAGGACTGGTGTAGATGCTAGAAGGTACCTTCCTACAGGTGACACTAACATGCCCTAAGTTCTCAGTGTGCATTAGAGAGAGCCAGTGTCCTTCAAGATCATATGTAGCTCGACTTTCTAGCTCAGGCTGTCTTCCATAACTTAGATAAGTTTTGGGGAATGGAAAGGGGGCACTCAGGGACATGGTGTTTTACTGTCCTCTTTTCCTTTAGGGATGATATGCAGTGGCGTGTTCAGTTCAATGGATAGTTCCTAGCTCACGCAAGATCCCAAACTGTTGGTTACTATTATTCAGAGGTCATAAGACCCTACAAACCATTTCAAGTGGGATCTCAATGGTTGGCCAGATACAAGGGTAAAGACAGAGGAGAGTTGGGTTATATTGGGTACAGAGAGGTCTTCTCTGTCTGGTGATTGCTCCTTATACACATTTACTACTGCACTCAGGAGCAATGCCTGCCCTGATCATGATGATTTCTCCTAAACGTTGGCGGTGCAAAAGTTAATTTAGCCCTCTACCTTGCCATGTCATCTTTGCAAAATGACTTATCTTGAGATTACTTCTACTTCTGTAACTAGAATGCTACCTGAGATTCCTAGCAATGTTACAAGTTAGGAAACTATCCTTTACAATAGCCAGACTGTGTGTTTAAGCCACTGTAGGCAACAAGGCACTAAGATATAGGGAATCGACAATCATCTTTGAAGTCTATTGCTGGTCCTAGATGAGCATGAGCCTTATTTTTCACATATATGAACTGGAGAAAGATAATTATTTTACGGGGGAATTTTGACAATGGAATGATACCATTAAATTTTCAATCCATGTAGGGATACAAGAAGCATGACATCATTCTTCTTTTTATTTCCTATTTCTCCCTATCCTTCTGTTTCTCCCTTCCTCACCTTATTCAATCCTTTTCTGCCAGCTCCCAGCAGTCCCTAGACTGTTGGCTTCCCCTTTTGTTTCATCTCAAAAAGATCTTGTACATCCTACAGTAGAGCATCTATCACAGGTAGTGCAAAAGCTTATTTACTTGCCTGAGTCCTTCTAAGCTCTGCAAGTTCCAGCAGGACAAAATCTCTTTCTCTCTGTGTGTACCGCTCTTACACAGCAGGGCTCCTGGCACACAGGTAGATTCTCTGCTTTTGTTTGTTTTGTGTTATTAGTGAACAGGAACTATTATCAGTTTCCCTGAGCTCACACTCACTGGCTACAGATGGCATCACTGAGTGCTTACTTATTAAATTATTCATTCATTCTATGATCATATAATAAGCATCTACTACATTCCAGGTGCCAGAGAGGTAGATAGAGCAATGCACTACTACTTTTGCCTCCTGGATTTCTATTCTAGTAGTAGAGACTTACTCTGAAAAAACTGGTAAATAAACAAAAAGATCCTAGGCAATTGCTGTGAGGATGTTGTTGCAGGGGGACTGGGCAGGAGAGTGGATGGCATGGAGGAGTTACTCTAGGTGGTGCTTTGCAAAGATTTCCCTGAGGAGGTGATATTTGAACAGAGAACAGATGACAAGATGGTGTACCATATAAAGCTAAAATGGGGGACATATTGCTAAGGTTTGGATACGTGTCTCCCCAAAGCCCATGTAATAAGGACTTGGACACCAGCCTGTGGCACAGTTGGGAAGTGCTGGAACCTTGTAAGAGGTAGAGCCTATTGGGAGGAAATTACATTACTGGGGGAATGCCCTTGGAGGGGATTTTGAAACCCAGCTCCTTCCTGTTTCTCTTGCCTCCCAGCTGCCATCAGGTAAGTAGCATTGTTCCACTGCACATTCTCACCATGATGCTCTGCTTCTCCATAAGTCCAAAAGCAATGGACCACATAGTGATGGACTGAGTCCTCTTAAATATGATACAAAATAAACCTTCTTTTCTTCCTTATAAGTTATTTACCTCAGGTATTTTCTTATAGTTACAGAGAGCTGACTAACATATATATTTTCCTGGTAGAGGGATTAGTTCATACAAAAGCCTCAAGTTTGATGGAAGTTTGAATTGAGTGAGGAAAAAATAACAAGCCTCATGTGTGGTATTTGGGAATAAGTAAGCAGGCACAGAGTTGAGCATGTAGGTAAAGACCGTGCAGTTTAGAATCTCTGTGTATGTCTCTGTGTTTGGTCTTTATTGAACTCTCTACATTTAATTAAAGCACCTGGAATGGGGGTTGCAAGGAGCCACTTCAACAATTCAATTTGAAGGTGGGATAAAAAAAATTAAATTCTTGGTATCTCTGCCAAATGAATAAAAACAAAAAAAAATAATAATAAAAAATGCATAGTTCAAAACAACAAGGGAAAAAAAAACATAAAAGTATGGAAGAGATTTCATTTCTACAATGGTTTTATTTTAATAAAAGGACATTTTCCAAATGACTGCAGTGGAATATCTCTTGTAGGAAATGAAGGAAGGCCAGGAAAAAGAGAAAAGCCAGCCCCACTTACTCTCTGAGAAAATGTCCTATGCTGCTCACCCCTGGGAAATGGAAAGGCCGACACAGATAAGGACTGGGTTTCCACATCTCATAATTTTACAGAAGAAACTATCTCCGTAGGAATGCTTTCTTAGCTAAAGAATCTCGAGCGTGAAGGAAACACATTTTTGCTTGCCATTTTGCTTACAAATGAATCTCTCGTTATTTATATAAATTTTGTGTACTTTCTTTTTCCAGAAGGAAAAAAGTGCTCACACTCACACCTTGCTCTGTAATTTTGTTCCCAGTCACTGGGCACATTTTTTACTGATGTTGTCATTAAAGAATGCCAGGGAAAAAGTTCCATGCTTTCTGTGAAAATTGTTTCACTAAAGGATAGCAAGACAGCTTAGTGATAAGATAATTTAAATGACGGCAAGAAAGACACTTGAAATGCTGGGAGTATAAATGACAGAAGGGACAGAAATGAGAGGGTTTGAAGATGTGGTAGGGACAGCAGCTGAGGAGACCGTGGGAAAGGGCACCTGGAGCACAGCAGTATTTTGGATTGTTCTCTCTATCAGAATAAGAACTTTTTGCTGTTAGAAATAGGAAAAAAAAAAGCTATAGAAAAATTAATATCTCAAATGAAAGTAAATATGAAATTATTTCTTTTTCTCATGTAGTATTTGAAATGTATTTCCTTTTTATACTTTTGTTGGTATATTGCAATTATCCATCATCATGAGATTCAAAGTTATATATTCATTACCTGGTATATCTCCCTCTATATCCCACCCCATTCCCCTTCCTTCCTCCCTACACATTAGTGAGATTGGTAGAGGTACCTGCATATATGGACATAACATTATTTGAGCTGTTCCATTCTTCAATTCTAATTTTCCCCTTTCTCACTTCCCTCCCACAAATCCCTTCTGCTGTTCTACTGGTTTATCTCCTCATTCGACTGAATTCATTTTTGTTTCCTATTTACATGCTAGCTTTTACATCTGAGAGAAAATATATGACCCTTGGTTTTCTGACACTGGCTGATCTCAGTTCCATCCATTCTCCTGTAAATAACATAATTTTGTTCTTTATGGCTAAGTAAAATGTCATTGTGTGGATATACCACATTTTGTTTTGCTATTCATCTATTGATGAACACCTAGGTTGGTTCCATAATTTGGCTATTGTAAGTTTTGCTGGTATACCCATGGGTATGCATGTGTTGTTATAGTATTGTAACCTTAATGTTTGTGGAAAGATACTAATGATTTCTTAAAGGAAAGGGGAGAAGACCAAACACCTAATGGGTCTCTAACCTGGGCCTGACCTGTTTCTGGGTGTTCTGCAGGCATTTTCTTCTTATTCCTCACTCAGATCTATAAAGCAGGAATCATCATTCTACGTTAGTTAGTTCTACATTAGTTTGCATATAAAGACTGTTCTAAGGCCCAGGTCGTCAGGATGGCACTATTGGTAGTTGCTGTGGACCTGTTGGAGGGAGGCCCTGAAAGGAGGCCCTGAAGTTACTGGAGGAAATCCCTTGAGGGACATTGCAGGACTCTGGGTTCTTAGTCTTTTTTTGCTTGCTAGCAAAGTAAATTGTCTTGGGTATTTCATCAGAGTAGCATGAAGCTGACTAATGCACTAATAAAGGAAGAAAATAAAGTTCAAAAATATTTTTTAAAAACATTCAAATATCATCTCACTCTTATGTAGCAGATCTTTGAGTACTCCAGTTTTTTCTAGCACTAATTCTCATGATGTCACTGAGGGCTGCTATAATTCCTTCTTAAATTTAGAGAGTACACACCAAACGTGTAATCCTAAGAAAATATGGTTTCTTATTTTAGTAAGTTACCTAAGGGATATCCCTGGACTGTGCTGGCCAGAGCACTAATTAACTTACTGGTGTGATCCCTGTTACCTATCTATCCTAGCTGCCCTCAGCTTTGTATTTGGTTCATAATTTTTGCTAAGTCAAAGGGGAAGGTCTTCTCATCCTTCTGGCTGGATGTCGAAGGCTCTCATGCCAGCTGATTTCTGGTTGGGTCTGACTAGTAGGAGGTCCCAGTGGTAGGCTTGGAAGAGACAGTTCCCCCTGTCTCAGTGTTCCCTCATTCCCCAGCTTCATTTCTTCCAGTACTCAAATCCTGCTAGGCAAGCACCCCTGGTTTTAACTTTCTCCAATTGGCCCTCCATTTGGGTTCTGGAACCACTCTAATTCTCTGTCCTTTTGGCCCAACAGAGCCAGTGTCCCCTGCTGCTATGGCTTATGTCTCAGTAGCTACACAGATTCCTGTCTGAATTCTTAGGTCTCCCATCCCCTTTGCATGTTCAAGAGGTTTCTGTGTCCTGCTTAGGCACTGACTCTCACAATTGTCTACAAGGAACCATTGGTGAAAGTGGAGATAAGCTGTGTAGGCCCTTTCCATACATTTCCTCCTCTGCTGAGCCTCTCTGGTTCCATGGGGACTTCCTCTCTATGTTATCTAAGCTTTCTTCCCTGAAAAAAATATAAAACTTGGCCAAACAGAGGGAAAAAAATGAGTAAAATTTTGCCTTAGAACACTATCTCTAACATGAATTTACTTACAGTTTCCATTAGTGCCTCAAGCTTAAAATAATGGATCGCAATGGAAAAGAATTGGACTATCAGTCAGTCATAGAAAAGACCACTAAAATTAAATTGTATTTTTACTTGACTCTTAAGAATAACGTCAGCCAGGAAGCAATTCACGTAGCTATAAGACCATCTTTGACCAGAACTTTAGACAAATTAAGTAAATAATGCAAAATAAAAATAAAGGCAAAGTGAAGTAATAAAAAGTACATAACTAGGGAATATATGTAGATGTGTGTCTTATAGGAGGTATCATGATGACTGTTACCATGCATTATTTCATAACTGTTTAACTGTTACAGTAACCTAGTGGGGCAGGCTTGATACTTAACTGAAGATGAGGAAACCAAGATTCAGAGAAGCTACATAATATGTCAAGGTCAGAGTCAGTAAACTTGGGGTAAGAATTTAGGGTGAAGTGTTTTTTCCTGCCCATGTCTGTAAATTAGGAGATGAACTGTGGAGGTTGAAAAACCATTGGTCCAAGAACTGCACTTAGCCCAAAAGGGAGATGGTTCACCTTGCTCCCAGAATGCTTAGAATTATTTTGAGCCAATTACTTAAAAACTGACAAATTTCATTTAAAATTAAACATTTCTGACTTTTCTTGGATCAGCAAAGTGGACCTGCATCCTGCAATGTGTATTGGCCGTTGGTTCCCAAGACGCAATCTCCACTCACTCTACAGCATTTGCTTCAGGTGGTTCTCGTGTTTTCCTCTAAACATTTGTTTTGGTTTCACTGTTCATATTGTATTCTTGACACTGAATGTTAAACCTATCATGAGTTTTCTGTGAACAGAGAATAACGTAGTAACAAGGTTCCTAGAGCTGGAGGCACCTGGTTCAAATTCCAGCCTCATGATGTTCTAGTTGTTTGACATCAGGGAGTGACTTAGCTTTTCTATGTCCATTTTTACACTTATTAAGCAGAAATATCACTATTACTTACCTCCCAACTTTTTAGAAGGATAAACAAATAATGAATAACAACAGTTCCTGCCCCAACATATACACATACATCATATTCATGGACATGTATATAACATACAAACTTACATATGTGTTTTTAGTAATACAATTACCTATTGCTCACTACGTAGTAGTCAAATGATTTAGGAAAATCGTGTTTGATATTTGTCTTTGTGACAATACTGACATGAGGAAGGTAGAACAAAGTGTGATAATATATAATCGTTCAACTGTGAACTATGAGATGAACAGATAAATGCATCATGGTATTTTAGTTTCAGCTTTCAGTCCATATAGGTTCTGGGTGGAATGATGAAGAAGAAATATAGATCATGCTCCTTACTGTATAATAGCTCATAATTCATCAGATTATAATCCTATATAAACCTAGTACCGACAGTTATTCACACATTAATGTAAAAATACCTTGACAAACATAAACCAAATTATATGTTTCTTCCTACATTTGCCAGGTAGCTTACTTGTTTATAAGTAAACCCATGTATCTACAGTCAACTGATTCTTGACAAAGGTGCCAGTAATGTACATTGAATAATGTATAACCTCTCCAATAAATGGTGCTAGGAATACTGGATATTCATGGATCAAAGACCTAAACTTAACATCTGAAACTACTAGAAGAAAACATGGAGAAACACTTTAGTATATTGGTACAGTCAATGATTTTCTGGATAGCAGCTCAAAAGCACAGGAAACAAAAACAAAAATGACAAATGTGATTATATTGAACTAAAAGGCTTTTGCACAGCAAAGGAAAATAATCAAAGGAGTGAAAAGATAACCTAAAGAATGAGGGAAATTACTTGCCATCTATCCAACTGCCAGAAGATTTATATACAGAAATTCAAAAAATTACAAAAATAAACTAAAATATAAGAAACAAAAATTTACAAAAATAAAAAACTACAAAAAATCAAGCAATTTAATTAAAAATGGGCAAATGACCTGAGTAGACATGTCTCAGAAGACATACAAATAGCCAACAAGTGTATGAAAAATTTTCTGTATCATTACTCATGAGGAAAAAATAAATCAAAGACATAAGACACCATCTCACCTCGGTGAGAATACCTATTATCAGAACAAAACAAAACCAACAAACAAAAATAATAAATGCTGGCAAAGATATGGAAGAAAAGGAACACATTCACTTTTGGTGGAGACGTACATTGTCATAGCCATTATGGAAATTCCTTAAAATACAAAAAGAAAAAGAAGAAAAAAGAAAAGAAAATATTTATCATACAATCCAGCTATCCTACTTCTGGAGATATACACAAAGAAAGTGACAGAAGAATACCAAAGAGATACCTATACTCCCATATTTATTGTGGCAATATTAGCAATAGCTAAGATATGGAATCAGCCTCAGGGTCCACCAGTGGGTGAATGGATAAATAAAATATGACATATATACACAACTGAGGATTATTCTACCATAATGGAATCCTGTCATTTATAGCAAAACAGACAGAACAGGAGGTCACCAGGTTCAAAGAAATCAGCCATACACAGAAAATCAAACATCACACATTCTCTCTCATATATGGAAGCTTGAATAAGTCCACTTGAAAGCAGAATAGTAATTACTAGTATAATAGTGAGTAATTATTTGGAAAGTTGTTTGTGCAGAATAGGGTAGAAATAGAAAGGTTGGATTTGGTCATTGCAGGCTGCACACATGTATAAAGGTGTCATGCTGAACTCCATTAATATGGAGAATTAGTGTGTGATCATAAACAATTTTGTAAAGAATATTGATGGATAATTTGTTTCACTTGATTTTTTTTCAAAATAGGCATGCTACTGCTGTTTTATGCTTAAAGTATGATGAACTAAAAGATAAAAACTAACCACTGGCATTTAAAAAAATCTCTTTTTATTTTTATTTACTTACATACGGTAGTGGTGATTAAATCCAGGGACATTCTACCTTTGAGCTACACTCCACCCATATTTTATTTTTTATTTTGAGACAACTTCTTACTAAATTTCCAGGACTGTCCTCACCACTACTATCCTCCTGTCTCAGTCTCCCAAGTACTAGGTGTGTACCACCACTCCTGGATTAGTCTTTATTTTCCTCTCTAAAAAGATGGAGATACAGTTCAGCACTTGCAGCATTCTTTTCAAAAACCTCTCCTTTCATTTCAAACTCTAAATTAATCTCAAGCTTTGATCAGAAGAAATTCCCAACCAACTCCCAATTCTTAGGTTAGGAAGCCTTCCTTAGTCTTTCAGTCTAATATACTAATATTATATTCTTTACATATATGAAGGTAATTTCTCTGGCTAAGTTGGGTTTTATTTTCTCCATCCCCTTAGTCTTTTTTCTACCACTCAGTTTTTTAATTCCACCTGAAACAGAAGATCAATGACCTTAGAAAAGAGCTAGGAAAGGCTGCATGGTTTTAGTTTTTCTATCCCAAACAGTGAGGAACATTGAGTACCACCTAGGTCACTTTTAATTGCTAGATCTTCTGCTTCATTTTTACAGCCCAATGTGATAAAACGAAATTTTAAGTCATAGTGTCAATAAAGGGATGATGACCATCATTGTTAACACCACCGAAAACATGAACGTGCTATGCATCATCATTGACACCATCATTATTTTCTTTATAAAAATTATTTACTGTGTGTGAGCTGCCATACTAAGTCTTTTGCAAGCATTACGTTATGGCCTTGGGATGATAATCCCCTACAATATTCTAGAAAAGAATTCTAGAAAGCCAAGTCTTTCTATTTCACATCTTCTACCGCATGGCACAAGATGGCCATACCAGCTTCAACATGTTCACATTCTATCAGACAGATGGGAACAGTAGAAAACACTCCTTTTCCTTAATGTTATAACCTGGAAATTGTACATTTTTCTGTCTCATCTCTGATTAGCTAAATCTCAGGGGTTTATTACAAAAACAGAATGAATATAAAGAAACACTGAAAAAATCCTTAAAGGGATCATGGTGGATTGCTTATATTTATTCCTGCATGTGGCATAGGACTTGATATATAGTTTTGGTTAATAAAAAAAAGCACATTGGCTTAAAAATAAAAAAAAAAAAACTCTGAGATAGATATAAAATTTCATGAAGAGCTGTTAACTTCACAACAGTTTCATAACAGGTGGGTTTTCTTTTCTTTTTCTTTCCTTTTTTTTTTGTTTTGTTTGTTTTTCATACTTGGCATCACTAAATTGCTGAGGGTCTCCCTAAGTTGTTGAGGCTGTTGAGTCTGCAATCATTTTTTCTCAGCCTCCCAAGTACTGGACTACAGGCTTGTGCCACCCTGCCTGGCTGAAAAGTAGATTTTCTTGTCATGCTATGAAGACTGATTTGGGTGGGCAAGAAGGGGAAATGGGCAATGAATGATTGAGTGTCTCATGAGGAAAAGGCAGGGTAGGAATAAATTTGTTATGTGTGAGATTCTCTTAGGAGAAAAAACCAGCTGGATTCTACAAATTCTGTGAAAGGTTCCAAAAGACATTCCATGACCAAACTTTAATCAGGCTTCTCTGTTCTCTCTTCTTGACTTGACCTCTGGGCTTCCATGTCCATCATAGCATTGGCTAGTTTTAGCAAGAATCTTACAGTGAGTTTAGACAGGCTCCTCTCACCTTCAGTATCTGATGATATTTGTAATCCTACAACATCCTCCAGGTGACAATTGATCACTCTGGCCTTCCTTCCCTAAGAATCTCTTTAGGTCTTCTTAATCAGAATTATCCCCTTTCTCTAATGTTTCCTCTTAATAATTTTCCATTCATCCATCCATATGACCTTCCCTGCTTCCAAATCTGCTTTTCGATTCTGAACCCTTTATTGTCATCTTATTTGGTAGAGTCCTACTCCTTACTGAGTTCTCTTTGCCAATATTGCAAAGAATCTTCAATAAAATTTGTTTTTCCTGCTTTTAATGTCTGCCAGGCTCTGGTTTTCTTTGACAGTCCTTGGGGACAGCAAGCCTTCAGAGGGTCTTTAAGTCTAGACAAAGGACTTTGATTCTACTTGCTAGACTGAATAGTGAGATATTACAGGCTATTGATGAAGAGCGTGACATAACTTACATCATCACCTAGAAAGAGTTCAGTACAAGGTAAAGTGGATTGGAGCAGAGGAAGACTGGGTTTAGATGTAAGAGAGATGAGTTCTTTCTTAATATTTGAGTGCGAGTGGAAAAAATCTTGAATGAAGCTGGTGCAGAGGGTCTAGCAAATCATTTTAAAAAAGAAAACTAGAGTTTCTTTTGCATTAGCTATTGCATCTGAGGAAGAATGAGTGGTTGGACATAACAAACTGTTTAGTCTTGGACTTTTGGGAAATGATGTGCTGATTCTAGTTAAGGGACGTTGGAAGGAAAATGCAGAGGCGTTTGGGAGGAGATAATGGACCGATTGAAACTGGGATAAGAATTTAACAGCTAATTAGAGGTATCTGAAATATAAGTGGAAATGTGAAGCAGGAGGCCCAGAACAGAGGCCCAGAGGTTTGGCCAGCAGATGTGGGCCCCAGGCTCTGCAGGGGGAGTGGGAGCACTTATCACATAAAGCCCACAGTACTCATTGTCCTTCTGGGGGATGCAGGGCCAGTGCTGACCTCCAGATCTTCTGGTGACATGGCAAGGGCCCAGATTTACTGCCTTCTGACCTCTAGCTGAAGTTGACAGAGACTCAGTTCTATATGCTGCTTCCTACTGCAAGACCCATCACTTCAGTTGCAGAGGTAGCTGGATTTACTCTTGCTCTCTTATTTTCTAAACTGATTTTGGAATGACAGACACAGCATGTGTGAATTATGCAGTGACTCTAGGGGCACTTCTATGCCAGCTACTCCAGATATACATACAGGCCGGGTTTAATAGTCCTGACGAGGATGTCATGATGTGCTGCACTGAGCCTTAGGAGTGCATCGTGAAGGACTTATACTTCCTAGTATTTTAGGTCCAAAGTTGGAATGTTGGACTCATTACTTAAGATGTAGCTAGAGCTGGGCATGGTAGTATAGGCCTGTAATCCCAGTACTTGGGAGGCTGAGACAGGAGAATCGGAGGTTCCTGGCCAGCCTCAGGAACTCAGTGAGGCCCTCTGCAACTTAATGAAACTCTGTTTCAAAACAAATAATAAAATAGAGCTGGGGATGTAGATCAGAGGTAGAATGCCCCTGGGTACCATCCCCTGTAACCCCCTCCCTTCCCTGTCACACACAACACACACACACACACACACACACACACACAGATATAGTAATTCTTTCAAAACTTTGAATGCAAATTCCTTGGTCTAATATGTCAAATGTTTTGTTTACCTTTTTAGTATGATAAAGTTTTCACCGATGATAGGATCCTAAGTTATGAGTTACCTCAGGGCCTCACGTGGGCCATTACCTGCCTGTAAAGTGTTTTTCCTCCACATACACCAATGGTCTCCTCCCTCCAGCAGGCCCTCAAGTCTCAGTGAAGAGTTCCCTGACAACTGTGTACCTTCTTACTCTTTGTTCCCCTTCACCCATGGTACAATAGTCTCTTCCTTATGTGAAATTTCACTTTCCATGGTTTTACTTACTCCCAGTGAACTGCAGTCTGAAAATACTAAGTGGAAAATTCCAGAAATATGCAATTCATAGATTTTAAGTGGTGTGTGGTTCTGAGTAGCATGATGAAATCTTGCACCGTCCTGTTCCATCCCACTAGGGGTAGAAATTATCCCCTTGTCTTGGGTATCCACGCTCTATATGCTACCCTCTCATTAGTCATTTAGACATCACGGTTATCAGAGTCACAGTTGTGATATTGCCTTAACCAAATCCTATTGCACAGTGCCTATGTTATTCACCTCAGTTCATCTCATTACATAAGCATTGTACCATCCCATGTCATCTAAAGAAGAAAGGTCAATGGATTGCATAAAGATTTTCTAAGAGAAAGACCACATTCACATATTTTCTCCCAGTGCTACAGATTATACCCAGAAGTGCTCTAACACACAGCTATCTCTAGTTCCCTATAACTTTTTTCATTTGTTTGTTTGAGACAGGGTCTTGCTAAGTTGCTGAGACTGGCTTCGAACATGGCAATCCTCTTGCCTCAGTTTACCAAGTTGCTGAGATTACAGGCATGTGACACTATGCCAAGCAATATTTGCCTAACTTTTATTACAGTATTTTGTTATAATCATTTTATTTTATTATTGTAGTTGCTAATATTTTACTATGCCTAATAAATTAAACTTTGTCATAAACATGTATATATAGGAAAAAGCACAGTATATGGAGAATTCAGTACAATCTGCAGTTTCAGACAGCCACTGGGGATCTTGGAATGTCATTCCTGAATGAAGAGGGACTAAACTCTCTATCTTCACAGGACTTACAAATGAATGTGCTATGTGTTTATTTACACATTGTCTCAGTCCTGTCTCCCAGAGGAAGCATTATGAGGATACCGATGCTGTCAATACACACTAGATTCCCAAGCAAACAGCAGTGTTTGGCAGAGAGTAAGTATCAATATACGTTTCATAAATGAATACATTGGAATAAATGAGTGGTGGAGTAGAATCTGATTCCCTGGCCAGATGGTAAATAGTTCATTTTATTTGTTACACACATTATCACTTCAAGCTTGGGTTCACAAAGGAACCCATCCTTAAACCTTCTGTGACATTCCAACCAGAAGCAGTGGTTTTCTCCTCTGATCCACACTAGATCTGATTCCAACACATTTCATGTGATTCATAGCTGTGTGGACTTAAGTCTATTACTTACCATGGGCCTTTGTTTCATCACCTGAGAAGTGAATAATCCCCTCTCTCACAGTGTCTGCTAAGTGAAGATAAATGAGATCACTCTGACTTGGTGCTTGGCATGTGCTCTGGGTAGTTCTTTAGTGAAAGTTATCCATGTTCAACTAAGTTGCAGGCTTTGGGGGAGTCAGGCATCCTGAGGGTGGACAGGGGGAAAGGGCAAATCATCATCTTCATGTAGTGACACCTTAAACTGATTTATTAGAGGAACTTCTGACTATACACATAGAAATGGAACTTGAAATATTTTGACAGTACCAATGATTGCATAACCTCCAGTCATTTCAGCAGTGTGGGAATATCTGCATTTGAAGGAACAGGGGATTTTGCTTCGGCCTCAAAAATATTCTGGCTATTGACGATTTGGATTGCTCTCTCCAGGCTGAGAGAAGCATGATATATTATTTTACAGGCTTAAAAAGATATTCAAATGTAACCTTGTCTGATTCCCAATTTTAGGCCTGCCAAAATTGAGACTCAATCTTAACTATAATCATCAGCAAGTATTACTTTTGAAACCCTCCCATGCATATGGGACTACTCAGGTTGCAATAATACACCGTGTATCTCTTGATTTTGTTATAAAAATGAGTTAGAGAAGTGTGTGTGTGTGTGTGTGTGTGTGTGTGTGTGTGTGTGTGTGTGTGGACAGAGGAAGGTTCCTCACTCAGATGATAGAGATATAAAACCAGATCAAACAAGAGAGGACCTCTTGAGGAAGACTGAAGAAATGCCACACAAAATCCAGAAGAGTTTTTTGCTTCCCACTTGATATACACTCAGGTCTTGGCACCAAAGTCCTACAAAATGATATTTGTTCAAATCTCTGCTGCCTTGTCTTCACAAGATATTTTATCATTACGTAATTGTGGAAATACAGGAAGACTTACCCATTTCTTCAGTGGAAACAACTGAATCCAACCATCCCAAACCCACAGTGTGGGTTACTCAACGTAAGTTAATTAATGCCTGGGCTCTTAGTCAAAAAAGAAGAACAAGAAAAAACAAAACAAAAAAACAAAAAACCCCAGTAACATTAACTCCCGCCCTTGATGCAAAAGTAGACTATTTTCAGAGTCTAGAGTCCAGGAATATGGATTGGACACTTAACCTGCCTCGTATCCATGATGTGGCTGATGACAGAGACTCCAACTAAATTAGGAGGTAGAGGAAAGTAGGAAAATTTACTGTTTTTCAAAGTCATATACAAGGAAACAGAGTATGTTACACAGCACTCATAAGGCTGTGATCTTCTCATAGTAAAGTCACTTGGTTCTCTCAGAATTTGGAAACACTTGGTCCAGACCCTTTTCTTCCAAAGTTATAACAGAAAAGTGTGTACTTTGATCTTTTTGCTACCTTGAAATGTGTCCCTAGGAGCTAGTAGATATTTTTGTAGGCAACTACAAGGTTAACTTTACTCTTCCTATAGAAAAAACACTACTCTCACTTCATCCTTGCTCTAGATTAGGTAATAACAAGCAAAACAAAACAAAACAAAAACAAAAACCCAAGACAAAACAAAATAACCAAACAACAAACAACAAAAAAACCCCACTTCCCTTGAATTGTCTAGTATAACATTTAAGCTAATCAAATAAACATGCCTCCTAGTGTCTTCAAAGTTGTGTCTAAATAGAAAATATTGAGAAAGGAAGGCATATTGAGAGACCTAAGACGTTTTCTTTATTCATTTTAGCAAGACATTACTGAGCATTTAATTTGAGGCAGGCACTGTGCAGCTGCCTGCAAGAAACTGCTAGGAAAAACAGATGTGCTCTCACAGAAGCACTGAACAAAACAGAAGGTAACAAGGTCCACATTGGGACAATAAGCAGTGCAAAAGGGGAAAGTGGACAAAGGAAAAAGAGATTTCATGGCATCCAGTTCCTTCCTTTTTGTTCCACTCATTACACTGCTAATTACTTATCCAATGTCTGTTCTTCTCTAAAATAGGAATTCTAGAAGGGAAGGGGTATGCGTCTTTTCTTTTTAATATTGCATTACCAGCATCTAATTTTAGAGACAGATTTCACAAAGGCCTATAGCCTGGGCCTACCAGAGAAGCACAGACCTAAGAAACTGCCCGAAAGATCCATCCCCTTTGATGCAGCCTTTTGCTGTAAGCACCTACGGAGCTGTGGAGTTGTTGACAGTTACTTTCACCAGGTGGGTTAGCTAGGCAAATAGTCAGGATCTACAGAGCAGTTGGGAGAGGCCAAGAGGGCATGAAAAAAATCCCACGGGAATGAAAAATGGAGCTCTTCAAAGCACCTGATGAAATTCTCACCCCATTCTAGCAGCAGAGATTGAAATGGGGTGCCTTGATGAGAATCGGGGGTTAGGACTGTTTGCACCCCCTACAAAACTTATCCCTCTCAATCTCTGGGTTTGCACAGCTGTCTCCATAGAGTCAAGTTCATAAATTCTTTACTGACAATAAAGAGTTCTTTCTTTTGCTTATTAATAGTTTCCCTTGGGGTCAGTCATCACTTATAAACACCAATCCAGACACTTAATTAAAAGTTCACTAAGCATTTTGTAAATGCATGAATTTTAGATGGACAAATTTTCTGATTATAGAAGTTCTTCATGGATATATTAAAAATTTAGAAAACTAAAAAATGCAATGAAGACCATTAACAGCTACTAAAACCCTACAAGAAAATTAAACTTTTGTGGTATTTAATTGATGCCATTCTTCATATTTTTCAGTGTATACATATGAGTATGTATAAGTAAAAAGAAACAATATATATCAGGAGAATGTGAAAAATGTTCCCCTTTTAAAAGTATTTTAAGATAAATATATTTGAAAGAAAAGGCTTAAACTTGGCTAGGTGTAATAGTTTGGCTTATGATCATCAAAATATCTCCAATATTTATTTCTTATGGTGGTGAACTCTTGTAATTCCAGTAGGTGGGAGGCTGAGACAGGAGGATTTCAGGTTCTAGGACAGCCTCAGCGAATAGTGAGACTCATCAACCTACCAGGACCCTGTTTCAAAATAGAAATAAAATAAGGCTGGTGGTATAGCTCAGAGGTAGAATGCACCTGGGTTCAATCTCCAGTACCACAAAAAATAAATAAATAAAAATAAACAGTAAAAATTTAAAAACTTTTCTGGGAGTGAAGCTGGGAGATAGAATGTACCTGGGTTCAATCACCAGTACCAAAAAAAAAAAAAAAAAAAAAAAAAAAAAAGTGGAGAGAGGTGTACGAAAGCTTCTCATGGTGAGAGCAACTCCCAGTTTTTCCCCAGTATTTCTAACAACTAGAGAAAAAAGGTTGACAGCTGTTCACCTTAAATTTTGATTGTAGCTTGAATCAAATTATATAATGCTTTTTGAATGACAATACTTAAAACAATTTGAAATCAGTTTTGCCCTCCCTACAAAATTTGTTTGACTTTGGTGAATTTTTATTTCTTCTAATTTTAAAAGGAAAACAATTCTGTGAAGTTCACATTAATTTTGAACTTTTTAATATCTTAATTTGCATCTGTAAAATGATGATAAAAATAGCACTGCTTTAGGGGTGTCCTGAAAAGACTAAATAAATCAATACCTGCAAATATTTGCAACATGATTTTCAGCATTACAGTGAATAAGCACTACTCTTGTGTGTGTGTGTGTGTGTGTGTGTGTGTGTGTGTGTGTGGTATTAGGGATTGAATCCAAACTCTACCTTCAGCTATCTCCAACCTACTCCTTCATCCCTATTTTATTTTAAAACCAGGCCTCACTAATTTGCTGAGGGCCTCATCAGGTTGCTGAGCCTGGCCTTGAACCTGTGATCCTCCTGTCTCAAACTCCCAATTTCTGTCAACAGGCCTAGCTAGTACTATACCTTGGATGTGGCCTTTGTTCACTTCTTATATTTTATCTCAATCAGAGCATACTTGTCCTTTAGTAAATAATTATGAGATAATTTCCTTTATTGTTAGAGTTATTTGATTGGTTTCAGATCTTTGGTTTAGTTTAATATCTTAAGAATCAAACAAAATATCACTTTTTTTTCATTCTTTAACTTCATGGACCATGTTTGTTTCCATTTATTTTGAGAAGACCTTAAAGTATATTTTTCCCCAGTGTAGCCGTGTGGTTGGTTTCTTTTTCTGAGACTTTGCATTGTTTGTTTTTGACTTCAGACACCAGTGAAAACTTGAAGGGCATAAAAATTTACGGATTACAAACTTTCCTCTCATCACAATTTTTTGACTGTTTCTCTAATACATCCTGGTATTTAATGCTACAGGAAAACCAGGGGACTCGTCAATTTTGTCCCTTTTTACATCCCTTTTGGTTTCTTTCCCTTTTTTGCATGTCAGAGTGTAGGATTTCTTTACTTTTAGTATTATTATTAAAATTTATCCACACAAACTATGTAGATGTCTTGTTAGTTTTTTGTCTTACCTCAAATGTTCTCACCTCCATTAATTTACTAACTTAGGACATATTTTAGATGCAAAAGTCTTTTTCTTTACATATGTAGTTTCTCCTTCCTTGTTTAACTGTCCTGGTCCCCTCGGAACAGCTGCGTCTTCATCTCTTCCTTGACTTCATTCTCACAACCCCCGACGATATACACATAATCCCTCTCTCCACTGAGTCAAGTCTCCAGTATCCATTTTCCTCGTTAAATGTTTCTGTGAAGTTTTTTATCTTAAGATTTTTCAGCTTTTGAACTTCACCCCTCTCCCTTTCCCCTGTTGCTTACTTCAGCTTGTTGTCTTTCTGTATCCCTCACTTCTGTCAGCTTATCATGCTTCCCTTTTATACCCTTGTGTTATCTCTCAGCCTTATGGTTTATGTTATTTTCACAGTGACTATGGGCTCCTGCCTCTTACTAATGATGCTGTAATAGAATTTTATTGCTTGGCCTATGCATGATTATCTCTCATGTTTAGCAAATGCTGCAGAGCCAGCCTTTTTGGGAGCCGGTTGCTCATATCCCACTTCTTCCTTCTTCCCCTCACTGTGGTCCAAATGGAAGCTGTCAGCTTCAGGTTTGTACCTCTCCTCTTTCTAACCTGAATCCCTCTCTCTGGCACCATCCCTTATGTGCTTGACTGATTTCCAATCCTGCCTATTCCTCTTTGAAAGAAAAATGTCAGTCCTGACTTTTATTGTATACTTCTCTGAAGGAGCTAAAAACTCTCCCATCCAAAATTCTGAATTGTCTCTGTCTTGCTATACCACAGATCTTACATTTATAAGCAAAAGAGCTAATATCCAGTGAATGGGTGGGCATTAAAGCTCTTCTTTCCTTTTTTTTTTTCCCCCAGAAAGACAGGGCTACCCTGGCTTATGAAGATTCATCACAAAGCCAGGCATGGTGACCCACGCTTGTAATCACAGTGCTTGGAAGGCTGAATCTGGAGGATCACAAGTTCAAGTTCAGCCTGAGAAACTTAGTAAGACCCTCAGCAAATTAAGGAGAATCTACTTCTAAATAAAAAAATAAAATGGGCCGAAGATCTAGCTTGGAGCTAGAATGTTCCCAGAGAGAGAGAGGAAGAGAAGAGAAGAGAAGAGAAGAGAAGAGAAGAGAAGAGAAGAGAAGAGAAGAGAAGAGAAGAGAAGAGAAGAGAAGAGGAGAGAAGAGGAGAGAAAAGAGAAGAGGAGAGGAAGAGAAATCACAAGCAAGTTCATCATATACGTTCTTACTCTGGAGCTATTTATCTTAAAATATCACTCAGATTCTGAGGGTAGATTGTTGGTCCAAATGAGTTTGAGGTTTTTTTCTAAGTGTTTCTTTTTGTATGCATTTAAATGTTTAAGTTATCTATTCAGTGGGAAGGTAGAAAGACTGCATTAAAGTCTATTAGCCAAAGTCCATTTTTCAAGAGAGATCAGTTCTCTTGGGGATGACAGTGATGGTGGTCATCAGAGAGCAGGATATCTTCATGCCTATGACAGTATTTTAATTTAAGGAACTTGGGAGATTTATAAAATTGAGAGTCCAAGAAACAAGAAAAGCATTTCAGACCATATGTGATTTTCGCAGTCCTGATTAAGTACATGAAAACACAGGAAAGAGGAAAATCCCAAGAGATAAGTGGAGATATTTGAGGTTTTATAAATCTATGTAATCATAATCATATTGTAAGTTAGAACTTACTAAAACAGGATTGGGTCTCAAATGTTTAAACATGCAACCATTTTCTATTTTGATGTGTTTGTATGAAGTCTAAATAAAGCAGAGTCAAGCTTATCTATATTCGGGGTATACTACGGAGCAATTTGTGGTTTGAGTACCCTCTTAAATAAGGACAAATGCTTCCCTGTTTATGTGGTTTGGTCAACAGAATCTTTGCAATTAGATGTACAAGTTCAGCCCATATCAGCAATTTGAAGAAGCCCTAATGCTTTTGTTTGCGGATTTGACTTTTAAAAAATATAGCAGCATTCTTTCAATTCTTCACAGTAACCGTTTCTGTTATTTTACTGATGATCACTTGCTTCCTATTGCTTTTTTAAATGATTATTTTATTTAAAAATGAGCCTAATGCATTTTGGTAGTACCAAAATATTCACTCATTAAAACTAGTGACATTAAGTCATATTGCTTTTATTGCATTGGTTGCTAAGAAAATCATCAGCTTAAGCAATACCAACTGTATTTCAATAGACAAATTAATCTTTTCTTGAAAGCCTCATCTAATCTTCCTTGTTCGACAGGAAGTTTTCTGCCTTGTAGGCATTTGTGATCTTTTGGCAGTAAAGAAGAAATATGATCTTTATAAGTAGAACTTTAAATGATTTTTTAAAGTAGGAACGCATAAATGTTCTAAAAATAAGATTGACTCTACTTGAATGCAAGTTTCAGAGGGAATGGATTTATAAAGTATTTATTTCTGCTAGAAATGCCATTTGGCAGGAAAAAAGAGTACTTTCTTATAGTAGGTAGAGAATAGGAGAGAAGTAACCATGTTAAAACCTTAACTTACAAAAAATAACATTTGTACGCTTTCAGACTTGTGACCTTGAACAAAGAACCTTTTTATCCAGATATTTTTTTTCTATAAAATGTATTCATTCTTTCTATCTGATTTGGAAGTTCATTATGAAGATTAATGGTGGCAATTCAGGGATAAGTTCTGTGTAACTTCTTTTAACAAGAGAGTATTAATATTTTACTCATCAATGAAATTAGTTCAAACTGAAGTAACCCAGCCAGATAGCCTGCCAGCTGTTGCCTCTCACTAGACAGAGAAGTTCAGGGGAAATTCTTTCTGGGGTGTGCCTTTCCAGTTTGCAACAAATTCCCGAGGAACATCTCAAAATGAGTTGCTCTGTACCTAATTACTCTAGGAGATGCTGTCTGTTGGCACTTATGGTTTCCCAGGAATCTGTAGCCAAAGAAACATGTTTGAAGTTATGCCTCAGTGTGCATGTGACACTTCCAGCTGTACCACACAAACTCAAGTGGCAGATGGTTGGGTATCCTGTAGGAACCTCTCCCCAACACATGATTTCCAGCAAGCAAGCATCGGTATGATCCCAATTGTATTTTAGCATTTTATATTTAGTCTTCACATTTTATCTGAAGTAAAACTTAAGGGAGCTACCATCATGGACTCCTCTAGAATGAGATGCCTCAGAGTCATCCTAAGAGATGGAAAATATTATCTCTCTGGAATTCTGAAGTTTGAACTGGGGTGTAGACACTGAAGTGCTGAGGAAAATAGGAAAGATTCTTGTGCTGTTGACCTTCTATCCAAATAAGAAGACAGACCATAAATGAGTAAAGTGTTAACTACACCTGGATCTAAGTTTTGTATGCAGGTGCTAAAGAATATGCAATTTTGAACCAGCTTCTTAAAAATACAAAATTAAGTATAAAGATACATACTTGTTTTGAAAGAAAGCGAATTAGGAAAAAATTATGTCAGGTAAAAATTAAAAATGTAACAAAATTCAGAAAAAACATTCATTAAAAATAACTGCCTAATATATTGCTAGCCATCCTTTTTTCTCTCCCTACATTCTTTTACTGTATACTCTCTTGCTCTTGCTTCATATGACAATAATTTTGGAAAATTATCATTAAAAATTAATAGGTAAGCCGGGTGTGGTGGCGCACGCTTGTAATCCCAGCATTCGGGAGGCTGAGACTGGAGGATCTGGGTTCGCGGCCAGCCTCAGCTACCTAGTGAGACACTCCGCAACTTAGTGAGACTCGGTTTCAAAATAAAGAATAAAAAATAGGGTTGGGGGTATAGCTCGGAGGTAGAATGCCCCTGAGTTCAACTTCCAGTACTGCAAAAAAAAAAAAAAAAAAAAAAAAAAAATAATAGGTAATTGAGAGCTTCCCTTTAGAATGGTTATCCAAGCAATGTTTTTTGTTTGTTTGTTTATAGTATTGAGATGCATAAGACATGCAAATTATCAGTCAAATCATCAAAGTGTCTGTGATGGATGGGCTCTACATTCAGAATTTCCAATAAATTATGTTTTATAGGAGTGTTATCCCTTGAAATCACCTCTAATAATGGAGGGTTACCAGTCATTAAGCACAGGATTGATAAATACCATACATTATATATCCAGGACAGTGTCTTAGTCTGTTTTGTGTTCCTCTAACAAACTGAGACTAGATACTTTGTAAAGAAAAAGAGATTATTTAACTTGCAGTTCTGGAGGTATAAGAGCATGGCACATGCATCAGCTTCTGTTGAGGGTCTCATGGCTGATGATATCGCATAAATGTGTAAGAGAGAAGTGAAAGGGGAAGTAAGAGAACAAATTGAGAAGTTTGAAGTGGCTTTCCAATAGACTGTACTTGGCGTAACCAATCCAGTTTCAGATTTAACTCACTCCTGAGAGTTGGGCTTTAATCCCTTCCACTTGTGGTGCCCGCAATGACCTAATTATCTCCTACTGTATCCCACTCCCTAAAGGGTCCACCACATCCCAAGGTCACCTCATTGGACCAAACTTCAAATGCATGAATCTGTCAAACCATAGCAAGACCAGTGGCTTTTTAGGTATCAGGAAGTACTAACACTGACTCTGGGGATCTGAAGAAGGAAGAATGAAAATTCAAGAGGAATTATACACAGCACCATCACCACCAACAAACTATGAGAACGAAAATGGAGAAGGAAGAACAACAGGAAAAGAAAGTTAGTCACATTTTTTTAGTCAGTGTTAAACATTAAGTATATCTCACAAAATTATAAGATCTTGAGATGGATTTTTTTTGTGTGTGTGGTACTGGGGATTGAATCCAGGGGAATTTTACTTCTGGGTTACACCCCCAGCCCTATTTTTTTATTTTGAAACATGATCTCACTAAGTTGTTAAGGGCCTCACTAAGTAGCTGAGGCTGGCTGCGAACTTGTGATCCTCCTGTCAGCCTCCCAAGTACTAGGACTACAAGCATGAGCCACCACACCCAGCTTGAGACGAATTTTATTTCCTCAGTGTTTCACATTAGAGAATGTAAGCTCAGAAATTTTAGCTAACTTGGTTAATCTCACTCAATTAGTGGCATTAGAGATGGAATTGAAGCCCTGTATCTTCCTGACTTGGGTCATCCATTCAGTACAGGTTTGTTACAAGCATGCTGTATATACACAGGGCTGTTACAAGTATTCTCTAAGGACTCATGGTATAAGAAAAAGCAAAATATACTTGTGCTTTCAAGTCAGTCAGTTTTCCATGGACAGTACTTAAAGAATAAATAGGTTTTATTTGTTTGTTTTTATTACCAACTAGAGAAATGAGAAAAGCAACTTTAAGTGAGGAAGCATAGACAAGCAAAGACAAGGCAATCACTGGTACAGAAAAGTATCAGGAATGATTTCCTCAAATATTGGGTTGAGGTTGATGTTTTGTTTTAATGCTACAGCCTGTCTACAGTCTTATAAGCAATGACACACACAGTTCATCATATCATGGCTGACTTTCTTTTCCTTTCTTTTTTCTCTTTCTTTCCTCATTTTGGGGTATCCCTATCATAAGAAAGGAAATATAAGTAAACATCAAAACTTTATTTCAGATCCTAAGGATTTCTATAGTATATTTCTCAAATCAGGCTAGAAAGGTATTGATGGAGGGATTGTTAATTTAGATTAATTGTTCTCACTTCTTTGGTGTGCAGACACTGGTATTCTTCTCTAAAAAGCAGGAAGCACTTAGTGGAATGTCATGCTCCCAGCTCATGCTTTTAACTAATTTAATGATGATGAAGAAGATGAAAGCGAGTGCTGCAATAATGCACATTTAACAATATTTGTTCCATTACTGCAGGTCTTGATTATCTGAAATGTGAGCACAGTAATAGATGTCATTTTGATTTGCACTTTAGGACAAGTAAAATAGTTGTGTGTCAACCAGGATGAGATATATAGAATGCGTTAAACCAATCTTGTCATTTAATATCTGATAAATTACGAGTGATCACCCTTCCTGAAATATGTCAGTTTCTCCTGGTAGAACACTAGGTATTGTCATTATAGCCAGTACAAATTGCTGTCTAAATGTATGCTCAATTTAACAACTGTCTGTTAAAGTTATCAACACATTCCAACATCCATTATACAAAAGAACCTCTTCATGCATTGTGGCAGAGGAGATTATTAAAATGATGGAGGAAAGAAAAATATCCTTTGGTTCACCTTATAAAACCAGTACATGCATTAGTTTGGAAATCAGGCATTTCTACAGAATGGGGGTATGTGGTATAAATTTGATGTGGCAGTAAAATTTTTAAAAATAGAAAAGAAATAAAAATCTTTCCATATTGCACATTCACTTCCCCCTAATCCCCCCAAATCATAAAAAAGCATAAAACACCCAGCAGGTGTTTTAAAACTTAAATTAAAAATTAATTGGCAACATGTTATTATTAATTTTTAAAATACTGAAAAAGGAACATAAAAAAATGTGTGTTACATAATGGCACATAGAATATTTGAAAACAAGTGTAAACCATAAAAATTCAATTAGATGTATTTTGTTCATAAACAGCAATTACTAGCATATTAAGTAACTGAAATATTGGACTATTAGGTCATAGGTCATTTAGGAAGGTTAGAGAGGATGTGGGATCAGGGCAACTAAGGAGGGGAATCAGCCACATTCAGTATCCCAGGAATATAATACAGTAGAATAATAGAATGAGAATACAAAGGAAGTGCTCCTTATGCCACGCTGTACATGTACTCTACTGGATCATGATATAGAAATAAAAATAGAAAATACGGTATAACTTTTAATGTATTCAGCTTCTTTTAATTAAATTAGACATAATTCAGTCAATAGTTACCAAATACCTTTATGTATCAGGCACTGTGCAGATGTTGTGGGGGGAAAAAGTCATGACTTTCAGCCCTTCTTCAAAAAATGTATATATAATTTTTGCATTTATTCTTAATCTCCTAATTAAATTGACATTTATAGGAAGCCATATGGAATAGAATTAAGAGCCATACACACCTGGGTTTTAGTCTGAGTCTGCTACTTGCTTGTTGTATAATATTGAGAAATGTATTTAATCATTCTGTGCATCAGTTATCCCTTCTGTAAAATGAGTATAAGGATACATGCTGCATATGATTGTAAAGATATAATAGGAATTAGCTTTAGCCCAGTGTTTAGTGTTTAATGAAGTCTCAATAACTGAAGTGATTTGTCCAGATGTTGGTCTGCCTCATGAGATGTTGAGTCCCTTGAGAATTGCCCATGTTGAAGGAGAAATTCTTATTTATCTTAGGATTCCATGTTTCTAACTCCATGTTTTATGTATTTTCTATTTGTCCAAAAAGTGATAGATACTTTGCAAAACTGCTATTCTTATCTGCAATAAATTTTCTCATATGATTAACATTGAATTGTTAAAAATAATTGCGTGTGTGTGTGTGTGTGTATACCACCTAGTTGCTCTTTGGGGTGAGAAAGGACACTTTCTATTTATTTTGATGTCAAGTTTCTTGTTTTGATTCTAGAATTTTGGAATTAAATTGTTTTGGCATTCTATACTATTTGAAAATTTGAGGAAACAACAGGGGAGACCATATTGAAATATTCAGTAAGCAAAGAAGATTGTTGAGGATTCTTGTGGTTTGAAAAGCTCATGTATGAGCAATGCAAAAATGTTCAGAGGTCAAATAATTGATTCAGGGTTCTATAATAATCAATGGTGAATCCATGAATGGACTGGTAATTGGATTGAATTTACTGGTAAGTACCTTTGGCAGGTGGGTCATAGTTGGAAAAGGCAGGTCACTGCCTTACAGACTGTATCTGTTCCTGGTTGCCTTCATCATGCGTGATCTCTCTCTCTCTCTCTCTCTCTCTCTGCCTTCCAGCTGCCATGAGATGAGCTACTATCCTCTGCCACATGCTGTGCTATCATGATGTCTGCCTTGGAATCATCCCACTTTGGACTGTACCACTGAAACCATGAGCTCAAATAAACCTTTCCTCCTCTATGTTGTTTTTGTCATGTATCTTGGTCACAGCCACAGAAAAGCAGACTAGAATCGGAGTGCTACTATCAAGACCGTGACATCACCTAACATCTATGGACAATCAACTGAATATATCTGGAGCAGATATGTAAGCGATGATAGCATTTATACCTGAATCTTCTGGAGCAGGACAGGAATCATACTAATTTTAGAGGGTTTTGGTGGCCAAAAAACTAGAATCCTGATTTGTAGCAAAAATATATGTAACTATTCAGCCCTTAATAAAAAGATATAATAAGGATTAGGTCTTTGCTGACTTTATGTTCAGTTCCTGTCTATCCTCTAATAGATGATTGCTATCTTGAAGCCATCTCCAATAATGTGCTTGGGACTAAGACAATGACTTACTCCAAATGATGCCAGCAGGGTCAGTACATTTATGTTTCAGGTTTTAAAGTTTATTTCTTATTAATGCATAGTAGATATTCAGTGTGAGAAGCAGTTGAATTTTTCAAACCTATAAGAAACCAATTTATAGGTCTTTGGTCAATTTAAATTGTAGGCTATAGGCATAGAATTCTTTAGCAAGATTGGATTGATTCTATTTCTCCTTTGCAGGAATTTGCTGAAAGTGGATGAAGAAAACAACACATTGTTGTCTGTCCCTTTTCCTAATGAAAATGTCTTGTATGCCTGTGTTTTACCTAGGAAGGAACACTGGAAATGAATTTGATATAATTTTTCTCATGAGCTAAGAAGGGAACTGCTTCTCCAGTCTTAGTATCTGAGGCCTTACCAGTCAGTGCCTGCTCACTCAGGCTATGTGGTATTTTGAGTGTAGCCACACATGCACTCAATTTGCAGTTACTAAATTCTGCATGGGTTAAGACAAAGTCAAACTGAGAGTGAAAACAAACAAAAGAACAAATAACAAGGTCAGCAACAAAAACAGTACCTAGAGTGAAGAGTCTAAGATGGGTAGGGGACTCCAAAGTCACCAGTAACCAAGCTCCCTTTAACTTTCTGCTCTTCTAATTTTAACACATAACTCCCATATGATCGTATAAAAGCTTCTCAAGTTCCATATTTATCTATGATTTGGTTATCAAAAAGAAAAGGGCTGAAGAAGGAATGTCCTATTCTTTGAAGAACATTTTCTAAGTCACACAATGTTTTGGTTACATCCTGTTGACCGTAGCTGTGAGGAAAGCTGAAGGGTGTGATAGCGATTCCTTAGAACCATATAGTAAATACAAAATGGTGGGATATATCACCAAAGGAAAGATAAAAGAAGAGATACCAGAAATTAATAGTCTGCAACACAAGAAAGTTAGGAATTACATATGCTTCCAACGCAACTTTTCAAAATTGTTCAGGTATTCTTCAACTGTGGTAATACCCAGTGGCTACTCAACAAAAATTCGTTGATATATCGCAAAAGAAATAAAAAATCCTTTAAACCTGAAGTAGAAAAAAATAAAATATCCAATTGATAATCATCCAAAGATGTTTTATGCATATATTGACAATTTTTGAGTAAAAAATCAGAGCATGAGATTTTTTTTTTTTTTTTTTTTTTTTTTTTTTTTTTTTTTTTTTTTTTTTTTTTTTGCAGTACTAGGGATTGAACTCAGGGGCATTCTACCTCCGAGCTATACCCCCAGCCCTATTTTTTATCCTTTATTTTGAAACTGGGTCTCACTAAGTTGCGGAGTGCCTCACTAGATAGCTGAGGCTGGCCGCGAACCCGGATCCTCCGGTCTCAGCCTCCCGAATGCTGGGATTACAAGCGTGCGCCACCACGCCCGGCTGAGCATGAGATTTGATGAGAATGAACATACTAATGGGAACTATAATTAAGTCTGTTTTAAAAAGTCAAGATTGTATGATATTTATGCCTACACTCCTTAGAAATCTTGAACATAAGATCAAGTACCTGTTCTTAAGTAAATATGGGTGACAAAGGAAATACAGAAATACAGTGTTATGGTTTGGGTTTGGAATGCCCCTCTCCACAAAAGCTTATGTGCTGAAAGCCTGGCACCCAATGTAGCAAAAGTTCAGAGGTGGGACACGGCTGGAGGAGGTGGGTCACTGGGAGTGAGGTGTTGAGAACTATATTTGCTCCTGGCACTTCCTGTCTCTGATTCCCATTGCCATGATCTAAGCAGATTCCTTCACCATCTCTTCTCACTGTGATGGTTCTACCTTGAAGCCAACTAACTATGGACTAAACTTCTGAAACACTGAACCAAATAAGTCTTTCTTCCTCTTAGTCAAGTCAAGTATTTTGCTCACAGCAATGAAAAGCTAACTAACATATAAAGTAATATTAAAGGTACATCATTGTGTTAATTTTAGAGTTGCATTACTACTAAAATATTACTACTAAAATAATTTCTAGATTTTAAAATAAATTTAGAGTAAGCACATATAAAACAGAAATATGAGGAAAATATAATTGCATTTATGGTTAATATTAGCATCCTCTGATGGAAAGAATCATCTTTTCAAAAAAATATTTTGTAATAATTTGGGGTTAAATTTTGGCACATAAAATCTGTATATGGTTTTGTACCAAGACTTCTGAGGGTTCAAACTAACTAGGAAAGGATGAAGAAATACAATTCAGAATCTTTGGTGAAATATGGGAATGAATGTTTCAAAGATACAGATGGAGAAATAGAGAATGAGAGATGAAAAAAACAAAACAAGTGGTATTGCTGGGTCATATGGTAGGTTCACTCCCATTCGTCTGAGGATCCTCCATACTGTTTTCCACAGTGGTTGCACAAGTTTGCAATCCCACCAACAATGTATTAGGGTTCCCACTTCTCCACACCCTTGCCATCAGGTGTTGTTGTTCATATTTTTTATGATTGCCATTCTGACTGGAGTTAGGTGAAATCTCAGGGTAGTTTTGATTTGCATCTCCCTGATTGCCAATGATGTGGAACATTTCCTCATACATTTATTGGCCATTTGTATTTCTTCTTTTGTGAAGTGTCTATTTAGGTCCTTTGCCCATTTTTTGATTGGGTTATTTGCTCTCTT
>PVLC010017197.1:10056-24778 GCA_004027655.1 Graphiurus murinus
GGATTGAACCCACGGATGATCTACCACTGAGCTACATTCTCAGCCCTTTTTATTTTTAACAGGGTCTTGCTAAAATTGCCTGCCTAGCCTCAAACTTGTAATATCCTGCTTTAGCCTCCAGATTAGCTAGATACTGAGGATTGAACCCAAGGGCATCCTATTTTCTGAGCTACACTTCAGCCCTATTTTTTATTTTGAAACAGGGTCTCACTAAATTGCTGAGGGCCTTAATAAATTGCTGAAGCTGGCCTTGAACCTGCGATTCTCCTGTCTCAGCCTCCCAAGTACTGAGATTACAGGCATGAACCACCATGTCCAGTGCCAAGCAAAATCTTAAAAAAAATGGAAGTTGTTCAAACTAAACAAATTCAAAGGGCTTTTAAGATACTCTATGATAAAAATTACCACAAAGAAACTTGTGGGTGGATTAAAATGACATTATCCTAAGAGCTACTAATGAAAATATATCAGACGTTATCCTATTTAGAACAGAATATCAGATAATGCATATATAACAGTGCTAGACAAAGCCAGAATTCAGAGTATTTTAGCTGTTCTAGTAGCTCAGACAAAAGCACTCCAGACCTAGCTGTCTTACACAGCCACCCAGTGATGACACCCTGTGAGGAACTCCAACAGAAGACCTTAAAAGAGAACCGAGAAGAGAGCTCTACAAGACCTAAAAAGGGTGAGCACAGGGAAATGTCTGTGGCCCAGCACTAGGGGGTAACATTTAGTTTAATGGTTTGGTAGAGAGTAAAGGCTTTGAAATCAAAAGGCTTGCCTGGGATCATATTCTATCACTTTCTATGAAAGGGCTTGTGGGAAAATTATTAAACCATTTCATATCTCAGTTTATCTATAAAATGGGGACATTAATAGCATACTATCCACAGGGTTTTCTTTTATAATCTTGAAGATTGCATACTGTTTAAAGTTGAGGAAGAGTCCCATTAATGTTAACTATAAATGTTTATTATTATTATTATTTTGTGGTACTGAGGAGTAAACCTAGAGGCATTCTACTTCTGAGCTATACCCCCAGCCCTATTCTTTAATTTTTTATTTCAAACCACTGCAGGCCCAAGGCCAGCCTTAGCAACTTAGCAAGACCCTCAGCAACTTAGTGAGACCTCATTTCAAAATAAAAAATAAAATGGGCTGGAGGTGTAGCTTGGAGGTAGAATGCCTGTGGGTTTAACCGATACCAAAAACCAAAAATAAATAAATAAAAAAGAAAGAAAAGAAAAGTAACTGTTGAAAGGAAATTTTGTCCTTATTCAACATAAGCAGTACCTAGGACCTGGGAAGTTCTAGGCAGGTTTAACACAGAAGTAAACAAGTGTCCTATGATCTGACATGCCTGCTACAGAAAAGAAATCATGAAATCAACAGTTATGGGTAAAGTGAAGAATATTTACTATTCCCCTTAAATGTGTAATGTGTTTATTACATGTAATCCTAAAACTTAAACCTCTCCTAATTAAAAAAAAGGGCAACAGATGGAAGAGGAAGGGAGGGAAGTAATAAGACCAGTCCATGAGGATATTCTATTGTAAACCTATATAGTATGTAGAATATACATGCACAAAAGTAGCGAGATGAATGGTCCATGAGGAAGAACTGAGAATAGGTAAAAGTTTTTTTGTTTTTTTTTTGCGGTACTAGGGGTGGAACCCAGGGGCATTCTACTTCCAAGCTATATCCCCAGCCCTATTTTTTATTCTTTATTCTGAAACCAGGTCTCACTAAGTTGCGGAGTGCCTCACTAGGAAGCTGAGGCTGGCCGCGAACCCGGATCCTCCGGTCTCAGTCTCCCAAATGCTGGGATTACAAGCGTGCGCCACCACGCCCGGCTAAGAGTTTTTAATTCTAGATGAAATTCAGGAAATTTAGTAACAACAAGGGCCTGGGAAAGTAGCTCAGTAGTAGAGTACATCTACAGCATGTTCAAGGCCCTGGGTTCAGTTCCCAGGATCCTGAAACAGAAAAATAAAAACAAAACCAAAAAAAGGTAAAAAATGAAACTGAGTATTAAACTATACTGTAGAGGAGGAGAGACTTTTCTAAAATTTAAAAATGACAACACCTATATATAAAAACAAAACAAAACAAAACAACAACAACAAAAAAAAACTAAGAAAAAATTGGCTGAATGATATATAATCTACCTAAGGGTTATATTTAATAATAAAGATCTTAAAGATTTATGAGATCCCAACAAATAAATGGGTAATAGAACAGTTAATATGAAGAAAACCAAGTAAGGAAATATAAGCAAAAATTTGAAAAAAAAATAATATTCAATGCTTGGTAGAATTAAGTAAAAACATTCCATCATAGCTTGCTGACTGCAAGGCAAACTTGAACAATACTTCTGGAGAATAATCTGTCAATGGGCATTGAAAGAATTATATATGTTAAGGAAACTGAAAATGGAAAACATCTTAATAACAGACATTTGTAACATTATTATTCATAAAAAAGAATAGAGGTTCTATTATTGTTCACTTCATATTTATCTTCTTCAGTGTAACAGATTTACACATGACTATGGTCTCAGGCTTTCTGTGTGTTGAAGCACTTTCAAATACTAGCACTTTCATTGGGCTGTGGTGGCACACACTTGTAATCCCAGTACTTGGGAAGCTGAGACGGGAGGATCCCAGGTTCGAAGACAGCCTCAGCAACTTAGTGAGTCCCTTTGTAACTTAGTGAGACCTTGTTTCAAACTAAAAAATAAAATAGAGCTGGGGGTGTAGCTCAGAGGTAGAATGCCTCCTGGTTTCAATCCCCAGTACCTGGAAAAAAAGCAAAAACAAAAACAAAACTAGGCTTTCGTGGTCGACTTGAATAGCCAAAGTAATCTAAAGCAAAACAGAGTAAAGCTGGAGGCACCACACTACTGGATTTCAAGACATACTACAGAGCCATACGAACAAAAACCAGTATGGTATTGGCATAAAACCAGATATATAGATCATTGGAACAGAATAGAGAATACAGAAATAAATCCTCTATAGTAAACTGATTCCTGACAAAGTTGTCAAAACAAACACTGGAGAAAGGACAGCCTCTATAATAAATGATGCTGGGGGAACTAGATTATCTACATACAGAAGACTGAAACTTGACCCTTTATCTTTCACCTTATATAAAAATCAACTCAAAATGAGTAAGACCTTAATGTCTGACCTGAACCTCTGAAACTACTAGAAGAGAACACAAGGGAAACACCAAGATATTGGCATAAGCAATGGTTCTTCTGGATATGACACCACAAATTCAAGAAACAAAAGTAAAAACTAACAAATGGTATTACATAAAACTAAAAAGCTTCTGCACAGCAAAAGAAACTTTAGCAGAGTAAAGAGACAACCAACAGAATGGAAGAAAATATTTACCAGCTATTCATCTGATAGAGGGATAATATCTAAAATATATTTAAAAACTTAAAAAAGAAAAAAAAAGTTCCAATTAAAAGAAGGGCAAATGATCTGAATAGACACTTCTCAAAAGAAATAAAAATGGCCAATATGAAAAAAAAAGTGCCCAATATCATTAGCCATTAGGGAAATGCAAATCAAAACCATAATTCAATAGCATCTCACCCCAGTCAGAATGCCTATTATCCAAAGGCCAAAAAAATAAACACTGGTAAGAAAGTAGAGAAATAGAAACCCTTATGCACTGTTGATGAGAAGACCAATTACTATGGAAAGGGTATGGAGGTTCCTCAAAACAGAATTACCATTTGATCTAGCTATTCTACTCTTGGGTATATATACCTGAAGGAAATTATGTCAGCAGATAAAAGAGATGTGCATGCCCATGTTTATGGTGGCACTTTTCATGATAACTAAGATATAATCAGTCTAGGTACCCATCAACAGATGAATGAATAAATATACACAAATACATATATACTATACACAACCATAAAGAATTCTGTCATCTGTAGAAAAATCGATGGAATCGGAGGACATAGTTTTAAGTGAAATAAACTAGACACAGAAAGACAAGTACCACATGTCTCTCATATGTGGAAGCTAAAAAAGAAAAATAAATAAATTCAACCTGAGCTGGGCATGGTGGTGCACACTTGTAATCCCAGTACTTGGGAGACTGAGACAGGAGGATCTCAGGGTCAAGGCCAGCCTCAGCTACTTAGTGAGGCCCTCTGCAACTTAGTGAGACCCTGTTTCAAAATGAAGAATAAAAAGTAGGGTGGAATGTCCCTGAGTTCAATCCCCAGTACCGAAAAAAAAAAAAAAAAAGATAAATTCAACCTGAAAATAGAAGAGGGATTACTAGAGACTGGGAAAGGTATATGTGGGGGTGGGGGGTGGGGTGGGGAGGGTGGGACAGTAGAAGAAGGGTGGATGAACATGATCAATTCATGATGTATGCATATATGGGAGTATCACAGTAGATCCCATTAATCTATACAATAAAAAATTAAAATAAAAAAAGGATTTTTGAAACTAGAAACAACAACAAAAAAATCAGTTCTGATTTCCTGGTTAATTGTCTAATAAAACTATATCAGGTATATCTGAGACCAAGTTCTTGCCTTGTGTTAGTAAAAAAAACTGTTCTTTCTTTGGCTTTGGTTGGTGACACTGCACTACACAATCTGTTTAGTTCAATATTTTGCAAGACACCATCTTACATATACTGAGGGACAACCAGAAGCAGTGTGCCCATGATCCTTTTTGTGTAAATTTAAAAACAAAGGATATGATCATGCTTGGAAATGCATATTCTTTTCTGGAAGAATATAAGAGAAACAGCATTGGTTATTTTTGAGCGAAGACTGTGGTGAGATGGAGAAAGAACTGTGAGACTCTATTTTCATTTTACACCTTTCTGTACTATTGGAATTTTTTTTTTTTTTTTTTTTTTTTTGCGGTACTAGGGATTGAACTCAGGGGCATTCTACCTCCGAGCTACATCCCCAGCCCTATTTTTTTATTCTTCATTTTGAAACCGAGTCTCACTAAGTTGCGGAGTGCCTCACTAGGTAGCTGATGCTGGCCGCGAACCCGGATCCTCTGGTCTCAGCCTCCCGAATGCTGGGATTACAAGCGTGCGCCACCATGCCCGGCACTATTGGAATTTTTTAACCATATCTACATTTTTAATTTTAAGAAACGAATATATTAATTTCTCAGTTTAGTAGAAAACTCTCATTGCATATATCAGAACAGAAACTTCAGTGGACACATTAATCAACTGTTCAATATTACTCATCTTTCTTCTTAGAAATCTTTGATAAAAGACAGTTTATAGAAAGGGGGAAAAGAAATCAATGCTCAAAACAGTTGAACAAACTCACTATTTGTTAAGTTCCTAACACTCTTAAGTGTTTAGAGACAGCTTATTGTTTAAATTTACACAAGGGTACTGTTTTAGAAAAATATAAAGTTGAAAATCTTTAACAGCATCAAATGCAGTCTTTATCTCTGAACTGAAGACCAAACCTGGCAAGTAGCCAGGACAAAAGGTTTACTATCATCTTCGTTATGGTGATGGCTCAGCTGTGAAGTGGGCCTTCATGGGAGAAGTAGGTTATCTAAGATGCAGATGCGAAGCAATTCTGTTTTCAACTCTTCCCACTGCCTTTTAGCTTGTTAAGCTCCAGAATTCATTATTTAGATAAAGAACCATAGCTATCTAACATTCAACATTAATGTTTTCCTGCATCATTTATATTAAACAACTAAGGAATAAAACAACAAAGACCTAAGCTTTTTTTTCTTTTCTTTTTTTTTTTTTTTTTTTTTTTGGCAGTACTGGGGATTGAACCCAGGGGCATTCTACCTCTGAGCTACACCCCAGCCCCAATTTTTTATTCTTTATTTTGAAACAGGGTCTCACTAAGTTGCATAGGGCCTCGCAAAGTAGCTGAGGCTGGCTGCGAACCCAGATCCTCCAGTCTCAGTCTCCCAAGTACTGGGATTACAAAACAAGTGTGTACCACTACACCTGGCAAGAGCTAGGCATTGTAAAGTAATTCCCATTTACTATTTTCCCTGAAATGGATATAAACTGAAGTTCTTACCTTTGGTATTAAAAATATCCAACTATATGACTACCCCAAATTCTTATTTTGGAAGTATGTTTTTAGGAATAATAGTATTTTGTGCTAATGACTTCTGGGTAGTACGTATAAAATTTGAAGGAAACCATGGCATTTCAATTATTCTTTTGGTATTGGGGATTGAACCCAGGCGCATTCTACCTCTAAGCCACCCCCCCACACACACACACCCTTTTTATTTTTATTTCAAACAGTCTTGCTAAATTGCTGAGGCTGGCTTCAAACCTGTATCCCTCCTGTCTCAGCTTCCCAAGTACTGGGATCATAGGTATGTGCCACAGCTGGCTTTAATCGTCACACATTTGACACTATAATTTTGACGCTTCTATTTCCTTACTCATGGTTTCCTAGAGCTTTGCTCTACATGAAATTGCCAGTATGTTTCTTTTCTCCAAGTCCAGCTTTAATGTGTTTCTAACTTCTGGAGCTATAGTACACAAATGATTCCAAATAAGTCACATTTATTGATATAATTGTTTCTATGTAAGATATAGGAATAAGGGAATAGTAGCAATTTGGGTTTTATGAATTCAAAGTAGAATATTTTTTAGATAATCTGTATTGTCAGAAATAAAAGAAAAATGACAACCACTATTGCTACAGATATGGAAAAAATGGTACTGTGATATACTTATGGTAACATAATTGAGAAGGTAATCTGGTGTTGGAAATTTTAAGTAAGTATATGCATAGCCTTCAAAACGAGCAAATTTCACTTCTAGATAATTATTTTGGAGAAATACTGGCCCAAGTTACTCTATAACTAGAATCATGGGAAGATTTCTAAGAAACATCGAATGAATAGTAAAAAAAGTTGAAACATGTAAAGTACAAGAAGAAAAACTAAAAACACACAAAACAGAACAAAATTCTATGTGTGTGTTTGCACACGTGCATTAAAAACAAAAGTTGGTAAGACACTAGTCAAATTATTAAGAATGAATGGAAGCCAGGTGTGGTGGCACAAGCCTGTAATCCCAGTACTTGGGAGGCTGAGACAGGAGGAGTGCAAGTTTAAGGACAGTATCACCAAATAATGAGACTCTCAACAGCCTAGCAAGACTATGTTTCAAATTAAAAACAAAATAGGGGTAGGGATGTAGCTTGGAAGTAGAAGGCTCCTGGTTCAATTCCCAGCACCACCATAAAAACAAAACAAAACAAAACAAAAGTTTCAGATTTTACAGCATTCTGGACTTTGGGATCGGGGATGCTCAATCTATGTTATTACCTAAAAAGCAAGTATGATTTTCCAGTTAAAAATGATAAAAACTACATCACAGGTACAAAATTTAAAAAACCTAAGACTAAAAACAACGTTACTCTAAAAAATTACCACTCACACCTTTGCCAAATTATGCTTATTCCAAAAATCCAAATATGGTTTAACATTAAGAAATTCATTATTAAAAATCACAATTCAAAAAGTCAATTCTTATTATTTGTGGTAGTTCTGTTGCCAAAATGATAAGCTAGCAAATAATGACTCACTGCTCTAGGGGAAAGACAGGGTTAGGTCTCTTTATGCCTATGGTCACAAGATTTTTGTCAACCAGTCAGCATATAACCTTGTTTTGAAAGTGTTTATTAAAGACACTCTATTTAATATATATTATTGTTCTACTAACATTAAACTCGAGGTGAAGAGCATTGATTGTAACTCGTGGCTGAAGAAACCTTATCTACCACAGGTATTTTCTCTGGAAGGTAGAGTCCAGTATTCTTATGCTCAGGAACACTAAAGAACATTTCAGCAGTATGCTTGGGGACCATTTTTTAAAAAATATATGCTTTTATTAGTGCATTAGTGTCACATCATAATGTAAAGCATGTTGATAGTGACATACATGCACATAACACTTGGTGCCCCCCACTATGCTGCCTTCCCATCTCCCCACTTCACCATACAAAGTACCGAGACTGACATTGGTATTTTCACATAAGTACACATAGCTGATGTAATAGTAATTACATAGTAATTACTTCAATGAACCTCACTCTCCCCTCTCCCTTTCCCTTAAACCACCTCCCTGGCTCCAATGAGGTTTCTCCTCCTCCATTATCTGGAATCCTGCTGACATCTCCATTACTCCCCAGCTTCCCCATATTAGAGAAAACATACTACCCTTCATTTTCTGTGACTAGCTAATCTCACTTAACATAATGTTCTCCAGGTCCGTCCATTTTCTTGCAAATGACATAATTTTGTTCTTCTTTACTGCTAAGTAGAATTCCATTGTATGGATATCCCATAATTTTGTAATCCATTCATCTGTTGATGGACATCTAGGTTGGTTTCATAATTTGGCTATTGTGCATTGTGCTACTATTAACATGGGTATGCATATATTACTGTAGTTTTTTGGTTTCAACCCCTTTGGAAAGATACTCAGCAATGAAATAGCCAGATCATATGGTGGATCCATTCCTAGTTTTCTGAGGAATCTCCGCACTGATCTCCATAGCGGCTGAACTAATTTGCAATCCTACCAACAGTGTAGAAGAATTCCAATTTCTTGGGGACCATTTTAGAGAGTAAATCACCAACAAAAAGCACAAGAATGTAGAAAACATGGCATAAGACAGACTTTAAAAAGGACACTTGTTTATAGTACGAGAACTGAAACAAGGCTGAGTACAACCATGTTTGACTTTAGTTGGTTATGCATGCACTGGGCAGCTCAGCTTTTTTGCTGCTCTGCACATGCATGCACATATCTGGCATGTCTGAGAATGATCATGCAAGTGCAGCAAATACATTTTAGCCAGTGGGTTTGCAAATATGCGATTCATAAATAATCTGTATGAACTGCATTTTTATATTCTAATTATATGGAAACTTTCAAACACAAAGGCTGAGCAAACAGTTTAATGAACCTCTCAATATAGTAATCCCTCAGTATCTGAGAGGGAGGGGTTCCAGTACCCCTATGGATACCAATATTCAGATGCTCACGTCCCTTATAAAAAATGGTGTAGTATTTGCATATACTCTTCCAACATCCTTCACTGTACTTTAAATCATCTCTCAAGTATAACATCTAATTAAATGTAAATGCTATATAAATAGTTGTTATACTGTATTGTTTAGGGAATGACATGAAAAAAAAATCTATGTATGTTCAATACAGATGTAATTATTTTTCTTGACTATTTTTGAACCATGGTTAGTTGAATTGACAGAAGCACAACTCATAGACATGGAGGGCTGAATGTACATACATCACTAACACAATTATACTTTGAGAGGAAAAAAAGTCCGTTAATTAAACATCTGTTCCTGATAAACAAAACTTAAGACTAGAAGAAAAATATCTTTAATTTATTAAATTTTCGCATTGTTTTCTTGTGTGTGTGTGTGTGTGTGTGTGTCTGTGTGTTTTGGGGGACTGAACCCAGGGCCTCCAGCATGCCGGGCAAGTGCTCTACCACTGAGCTACTAGCTCTTTTAATTTTATTTTGAGACAGGGTCTTGCTAAGTTGCGCATGCTGTCCTCGAACTTTCAATCATTCAACCTCAACCTCCTGAGTAGCTGGAATTACAGGCATGTACTACCACACCTGGCTCTAATGACATTTTTATATAGAATCTCATAAGTCTTGAAAAAACTCACCAGGAGCTTAAGTTCCTATTTTCTGTTTCTTCATCCTGTGTTTTTCATGTAAGCTGGTAATTAGACCAACAGGCTTAATGAAATTTGGGTGCAATATTTTTGGTAAGATTGTTTCATAGGTAGTGATGTGTTTTTTCATGAAGAGACTTAAAATGTTTCTGGTTTTCTCTCTTTTTGTGATGTTAGCAATCACTGATGACCAATGCCTAAATCATATATTAAATAAAGGCAAAATGGTGAAGTTTTTTTTGTTTGTTTGTTTTGTACTCAGGAATGAACCCAGGAGCAGTCTATTGACTAGCTAACCCCCAGCCCTTTTTATTTTTTATTTTTCTTTGTGGTACTAGGGATTAAATCCAGAGGCATTCTATCTCTCAGCTATATACCCAGCCCTATTTTATTTTTTATTTGGAAACAGGATCTCACTAAATTGCAGAGACTGGCTTTGAATTTGCAATCCTCCTTATCTCAGCCTCCCAAGTACTAGGATTTCAGACATGAGTTACTATACCTGGCTAACAAGAGATATATTAATACTATGGAAGCAAAGAACTCTGCCAAAGAGACAGAATCTAGAATTCTAGGATTCTGTTCATGTTCCACCAATTACTATGTGACTTTGGGCAAGTAGCTTTATCATTCTGAACTTGTCTCATTTGTAAAGCGAAATAGCAATGCCAGTCCTGCCTACTTCACGTATCTGTAGGGCAGATCAAATGTGAAAAGTGTGTGAGAAATATAAACTTGTAAACTAACAGTTGCTAATATTTTTAGACAATGCCAATGCTGAACAATAGGTTAGGCCAACTTTTCATAAGAAACTGAGGCTTGTTTAAACTGCCCTAATGTTTCTTCTGTTGTTAATGTTAAATTCTTAGCACTGTCCCAAACAACTTTCTACAATGATGAAAATAATCTGTATTTGTGCTGTCTGTCCCCCCCCCCCAAAAAGCCAGTAGCCACATAGCCACATATTAAGCACTTTTAATATTTTTTTTCCAGGGGGAGGGGGTACTGGGGATTGAACCCAGGGGCATTTTACATCCGAGCTACACCCCAGCCCTATTTTTTATTCTTTATTTTGAAACAGGCTCACCAAGTTGTGGAGGGCCTCACTAAGTAGCTGAGCCTGGCTGTGAACCTACGATCCTCAATCCTTCTGTCTCAGCCTCCCAAGTTCTCAACTACAAGTGCCTCAATCCTTCTGTCTCAGCCTCCCAAGTTCTCAGACTACAAGTGTGGGCCACCACACTCGGCTTCCGAATTATAATTTAAATAGCCAATGACTACTGTATTGGATAGCCTGATCTTAGCCTTATCTTTCTTCCACTTCCCACCCAAGTAATTAAAATATAAATATGAGAAGAGTCTTAAAAACATTCTGCACTTAAATAATTAAACTTTTGAGAGATGCTGGAAAAGTATCTTGAAGTCTTAAGATTTCAATGAAGTCCTCAGCCTTTAAGGATGGCTTACAGGAACCTAAAACTGATTGATGTTGAGTACTTTACAATGATTTCAGCAAGAAGAGCTACCTGTTTTTGTATTGTTGTTTTTACAGATTTACTTTGGTCAGTGAGGAATTTGCAAGACAAAAAATTCAGCATCCTTAACAAAAAGGCTATAGTCATTATCAAAAAGGTAAAATCATTAAATCAATCTTACCTTTAGCTCTGCTTGTATGAACTCTAGCACGTACCCAAACAACTTCATCAGCTTTTTGTACTGTCAAGTCTCTAACCAAAACCAAAATTCGATCTGCAACAAATAGTAAAGTTTTTAAATTCAGAACTTACAAAGAGATCATAATTATTTGTCTGACAGGAAGCCTAAAAACTTGGTATCAACTAGTTATCAATCTTTGATAATACTTTCTTCCGTATCACCTTCAATATGCAATTTCCTCAAGTTTTGTGAATTGTTCTTTTTTTAATGTGCTTTTATCGATGCATTATCATCTCACATGATAATGTAAATCATGTTGACATTGACATACATGCACACAGCACTTGATGCTCCCCAACCCCTGCCTCCCTGTCTCCTCCCTTCCCATACAGGGGACTGAGACTGATAATGGGATTTTCACATACGTACACACAGTTGATGTATTTCCGGTAATGAACCTCAGTCTTCTCCCTCCCCTTCTCTTTGACCAATTCCCTGGCTGAATTGTACTTTTTAAACATATCTCCCAAATGCATCCAATTTTCTATCTTCTTCACTACCACCATCCTAAAACAGACCATTATCTCTTGCATAAACAACAGCAATAGCCTCCTCACTGGTCTCCTAAGTTGGCTGCAGTCAAAGAGCCAGTTTCAAAATGTAATCTGTGCCAGGCATGATGGTGCATACTTGTAATCCTAGTACTTGGGAGGCTGAGACTGGAGGATTACAGGTTAGCAGCCAGCCTTAGCTAATTAGTGAGGTCCTCTGCAATTTAGTGAGGCCCTGCTTCAAAATAAAGAATTAAAAAAATAGGGCTGGAGGTAGAATGCCCCTGGGTTCAATCTCTAGTACTGAAAACAAAAAACAAAAAACAAAAAACAAAACCCCAAATGCAAGTCTGCTGAACACTTCAAACACAGTCCTCACCTACTTATGCCTAAGTGATTATGGCATTTTGCCATGGTATGTTGCTACGGCACCTTAATAGCTGGATCTTGAGCAAGGCTCGGTCCGCTGGAGTCCTGCAAAGCAGACAATTCCAAAAGAAGGAATGCGTGGCATATCCCACTTTGCATTATGTTATATTCTGGAAATTTGGGGTGCTTTGGGTTTTGCTTTCACATTAATCGTAAAGAAAAATTTCTTAGAAACACAAGATGGCTGGACGGATTCTGATTCCTCAATATTAGCTGAAAAAGCAGTGCCTCAAGACAATCTATAAGATATTCATTAACCTTTTACAAACATCAGGAAATGGGCTTTGCAAGCTTAGTTACTAAACAGCCTTATGTTCCCTATCAGCACACAGGTTAGAAACAAAATAAATAAACCAAGAAACTTAGGTCTACTATTTTATCTATGAGTAAAGAAAGCTTTAAGACAGATAAGTTTGTCCACTTTCCCCTCTCACTGAAACTTCTCCACTACATTAACTAACTCTAGCTGCCTGAGAAAAAGATAAAAAACACGGCTTACAGGAGCTAAACAAATAGTGAAGATTTAAACTAATGGAAAAGAGACTCTTTGTCATTAACCTTTAACACTGTTTTGTACTAAAAGAATTTTTATATATGTATTGTATTCTGTAATCTTTACTGTTTTCTTAATCCCATCAAATACCATGGAAATGGCTTTTCCAGTTAAAGATGTACCCACTTGACCTTAAAAAAAAAAAAAAAAAGTCTGTAAAAATTCCTGTTCTATATGCCTCATTATAAAAGATAGTATAAAAAATAGCTACTACAAAAAATAAACAGATGCGCTTCAACACTGCATTGGGTGTGAGCATCTTCTCCGGACCTCGTCTCATTCCCCACCTATCGAGGGACCCCCGACCCCACTGCCTCGAGGGCTGGCTCCCGGCAGTATGTAAGTCACCTAGCCATAAAGGAGATAAATGGGCCTGGATAAGAGTGGTACTTTATTCCACAGAACAGTAACATCCAAGGAACAAAGGATATGTTACTCAAACTGAGCTAGTCAACGTCCTTCCCTAGACTTTAATATACAGATGCTGAGAATAAAACTTTTGAAATGCCATTCCCTGAGCTGAGATGGTCCAGAGTTGCAGTCACCATCTTTCCCACCAGCATGAGTTTGTAGGAGGAGAGGATGAGGCCAATATCCTATAGGAAGAAGAGCTAAGAGGTGCTTGAACCTCTAAATCAAATCATGCTCAATGGTCATCTCATACTTTGTTTTCTATAATTATGTGAACCTTTGCCTGCAAGTGAGCCCCACCAATTATGCATCCTTAAATATGACATTCTAGAATTGCCCAAATAGGAAAATGATGACAACTATTATGCAGACATCACTGTATGAAGCAAGATATGTATTTTACTTATTTTTCTTATGTATTTCTAAGTTGCCTCTTGAGGCAAAGATGCAATTGTAGAGATAGTATGACTTACAGGAGGGTACCATGATCAAAAGCAAAGAGAATGAAAGAAATTTCAAAGCCACTGGGAATCATAAGATTTCTGCAAGACACTGCTGTTACGAGGCAAGCCAACTTCCAAGACTGTGTAAACTTAGGCAAAAAAAAAAAAAATCTGAAAATGCCAACTGAAAAAGTAAATGGTTCACTAAGTAATCATAACTTAAAACTGAACAAAAGAAAAGCATAAATATAAAAGAGTAAACATAAATGTATATGATAATTGGGATACTTTTAATACTAATTTCTTTTTTTTTTTTTTTTTGTAGTACTGGGGATTGAACTCAGGGGCATTCTGTATCTCCGAGCTATATCCCCGGCCTTATTTTTTATTCTTTATTTTGAAACAGGGTCTCACTAAGTTGCGGAGTGCCTCACTAGGTAGCTGAGGCTGGCCGCGAACCCGGATCCTATGGTCTCAGCCTCCCAAAAGCTGGGATTACAAGCGTGCGCCACCACACCCGGCTCTACTTTTAATACTAATTTGAAAAAGGGTAATGGCTCTTCTTTATTATGGAAACCCAGTAAATTAATGCAAGGATTCTCAACCTTTAATATATCTCAAGATACCCAAGACATGTCACACTTCCATTAGTATGACTGGCTAACTGAGCCAATGATCAGCAGTACTAGGATTTTTTTTTTGTGTGTGTGTGGTACTGGGGATTTAACTCAGGGGCCTTTTATCACTGAGCTGTGTCCCCAGACCTATTTTATTTTTACTTGGAAACAAGGTCTCGCTAGGTTGATGAGTCTCACTACTTGCTGAGGCTATCCTCAAACCTGAAATCCTTCTGTCTCAGGCTCCCAAGTACTGGGATTACAAGCATGTGCCACCACATCTGGCCAAGTAATAGGGTTTTAGTTTTTTTTTTTTTTAAAGCAAGCCTATCCCAT